>JAMPIV010010698.1:0-54253 GCA_024509875.1 Oreohelix idahoensis
AGTATTTAAAGGTATTAATTTAGGGATTAAGGGTGGTGTTGTTTTAGATAGAGGAATTGTGAGGTTAGAGGTTGTGTTTGGAGGGATTGTTATGTTTATTTGGATTATTTGTAATTATATATATAAGGTGATCTAATGTGAAGAGGAAAGGGTTTGGGTGAGAAGAGAATGGATTTAATGATAATGGGGGTTTGAAAGTATGTGTTAAGAGGTTGTTATTGGAATTGAAGATTTGTGGTTAAGGATAGAAAAAGTATTATTTAAGGGGTAGGATGGATATGTTATGTATATTGATAGTGAGTTTAATGAGAAATTTTTAAATTTTGTGAGAGATTGTATATAAAGATGGGTTGTTGACTTTGTAAAGTATGAAAGTAGGGATGTTAATTGTATAGTTAGTAGATAGTGTTTAATGTTGTGTGTTTTACCAATTGATGTTTACTGCACGTATGCGATAATCTTCTGTTTCAATTAGAATAATTCCGGCTTCTAAGATGGCTGATGAAACGGTCGAGTCTATCCAGTGGTGGACCGCCGTCGTATTATGCTTCATAAAGTAATTGTAATACAGCCAGCCACGTCTCGTTTTATTTAGCAACATTTACTATAAAAACATAAAGATCAACATGGTGGCAGCGATGTTTATTTCTACAATGTCGAACTATTCTGCTGAACAACGTGTGCTGGCGTCATAGACAGGGGTGAGGGACGATAAACTGGTAAAACCAAGGTTTAACTCTTCTGTTTGGTAGGTTTTATTGCTTGCATACCATTATAAGACATTTCGTCATGGCAGAAAGGCTGCCCTATGTTTTCGGTTACCACCCTGCCTAGACATAAATAACGAGGTCGAACCAGATAACACATTTTCGTAAAATGAGACTTGAAAGTAGAATTGTATAAATGGAATGCAACCGTGCAGAGTGGCCTCTAAACCTGATTCTGTTCAGAGCAGCGGTGACCCATTATTCTAAGGATTCGGGCTGGCCAAGCTGTTATTCTAAACACTGGTGCTAGGACCCGCAATACTGGTGAGCGATTGAAGTTCCTTTTTGATCAACTTTGCAGAAGGAAGGAGACCACGTCTAATCCTACGAATAAAAATTCTCGATTTGCATCCAGAACCAGTTGTGTCGTGTGTAGCTCACGAAGCAATGAAGTACTAATTACATACGTTTCAGATTCTGGAACACACCTCTTTCAAGATCCTTTTAATTTCCTTAACATATAGACTGAGCTTGAGAACTAAGGCAGATTTATGCAACTTTAACGACAAGGATCGTAAGGATAAAGACAAAAAATGTCTTTACTGTTAACAAACTGGTTTACAAGAGAAGCTCTTGAGAGAAGCTGGACCCTCGATCTAAAGAAAGCCAGTCCACTATATGCAAGAGTTCTTCGAGCAAACTGGAAACGACATAAAGAGAGATGAGTAATACAGTACAAAACGTTTTCTTGAAGCTAAGGTTGAAAAAGTTACAGAAAAAAATCACTCAACCATAAAACCTCACCAAAGAGACACTGGCAAGCTGCTGGGAAAGCCTACAAGTAACACTGACAGTGGTACTTTGAACTAGAAAGAGTGTCATTACCTGCGACAGAAATAAAGAAACATCTATTGATTAAGAAAAAGTGGTCCCTGGCAGGGGGAAGTTTGGGCTCAAACTGTGAGGAAGAAACCATTTCAAAGTTAAATGCAAGAAAGTTCACACTGTTCACGACTGAGTCCCAGTGGAAGATTTCTGAAGGTTTCTCTTAACTATGTGTAAGTCTAGTAAAGCTTGTACATCAGCAACAACTCATTGTCAATGAAAAATGGTAAGGGATTTCAGTTAGACACAGCAGCTGATGGTGAATACAATCTGTCAATGCTTTGTGATGGCAAGAACAATTTGATACCCACGAAAACAGAGGCTGGTTTATTGTGGAATGGTACTAAGATGACTTTTTGTCCCACTGGGAGAAGTTCTATTAACTTGCTGAGAATCCTAAGACTGGTACAAAAACACAATATAACGGTTTATACTGTTTGTGAAAAAATAGATTCACGTGGTTTGCTGGGCAACCCAACACACTGCAAGGATCTACAGTTAGTGACAGTCAACACAAACAACCTATTGCTAAGGTGGCTCCTGACAGTTTTCAGATAATGATCATAACTCTGATAACCCTCTAGGTGTTCCCTGGGTGAAGCTGGTGTAGGCCTATTGATCCTAATATTCTTTCGTCCAAAGGCTCTGCCACATGCAGAAAAAATTACCATTTTCCACTTTAAGTGCAAGGTTAAAAGTCAGAGCTTCAAAATCTAATGAACAGAGGTAATATTAATACCAGTAGAGGAAACCGACTGAATGGGTTTAACCAAATGGCTTGTTGTTTGAAAAGTCCCTGATTGGTCTTCCTTAAGAAAAATGCATTAGATCCTAGACCCCTGAATGAGGCTTTGGCAAAGAGAAGCATTAACAGATTAACAAAACTTTGGATGATGTATTGCCTGAACTCATAATGTTAAGAAATATTCACAAAGCCTGGATATCAAGGAAGCATTTCTGGCCATATCAAACTTGAATGGAGAAAGTCTAGTAAACTTACAACAATGATTTACACCTTTTGGTAGGTTACAGATGGTCTAGAACTACCATTTGGCTTGAATTTGCCCACTGCAGTGGATAGTTGTTTCCAGAGACATCTCGCAAGACTCTGAGGGTCGAACATGGTTGCATCAAATTGCTGACTTGACATAGTTGACCGTGCCGGTATCTTGCTGAGAACTGTCCAAAGGACACCAGATTATTCTTATGTGACAAGTGGGGACCCATGATCTAAAGCTGGTAAAGCACTGAAAGCTAGGTGTACTGAGAAAAGGACAAGTTTATTTTAATTTGAATGAGGTCTAGATTTCTTCCTTGACCTATCTTCCAATGCAGAGCTATCTACCTTTCACTGGGTCACCTTGTTACTGCCACGAGGTGGGTGAATTCCAGACAAGATATAAAGTATGAGACAAATACTCATCAACCCAGACCACGTTGCTATCTCTCCCAGACTGTCATAACAGGGACTCGAAATTTTTGCGGATGATAGGGTGTTCTAGCAAAGTTTCTATCAACATCCTATTACTCACTCTTATAACTTCATCCTAATTCCATAGAGCACTTCATACATCGTAAGGATACTCACTCCCGTTATCTGGGTTTTTTCTGCTCAAATGCGAACAATTTTTATGTTACATCAGATAATCCAGTAAAGAAATCAGATATACTTCTAACTCCTGTAAAAGTCTCATACAATGTCCACTAAGTAATCCACTTGACTTGAATCTTTTAATGTCAAACATAGTTGATAGTAGCATTCTCCTGTCTCCTCTGCTGTCCTAATTTCCTACATATATTGGTCTATCCTACCATAGAGTTTCCTTTCAAGTTCTAGCTATTTTCCTAACAGATTTTCTCTTGAACAACAGATCTGGCTCAAATCCTTGAGAGGACATGTTCTCAGCAAAATCTGAATCTAGTTAAGGTTTGGAACTCGCTTTGACCAGTATGCAGCTTATGGAAGGAAGTCAATAGTCATCAACGACCAGAAACCTTTGGCAGCCATCGTAAGATACCTCTGAGTCTACTATACCTCAAGACATGCAGAATTTATTGCTCTGGCATTGCAGTATCCAAGTGCAGAAATAACTCCTGAATCCAGGGGTTTAAGCACGGTTCCCGATTTTACTTATATCCGACACTACTGTGCCGTAGACTATGATTCACTATTCATAGACCTGACAGCTAATCCGGAAATACAAGTTATCCCTCACTGTAGTATGTTGAAGGTTCAACTTGCATTCAGTCTGATGCATACTGGCTCTCTTTAAACCTTTGCATCATATTATCCCCCCAGCTGTCCTGCAGTTTGGAAAAAGATTAAAGCTGTAACTCTCAGAAGACATTTTTCATGCTAGAGGTAATGAATGTCCTGTAAAAAATTCATCGATCGTTAATCACCACATGAAAGTTCTATGATGTCACCCGCTGTAAAACCCTTATGCTCATATTTCTTGTTGACCGATAATGACGTCATCTACTTTGCATGACAAAGCTCATCCTGGCAATCTGAATAACTTAACAGAGTTCGTAAATCTTATCCCAAAAGCTTTGATTGCGCCATGAAATCATGCATTTCTATTTCTTTACATCGCTGCACATCTGCAAATGTGAGGCGAGCTTTGATCCGCCGGGTACAGACATGTTGTACTGTAGTTCTGAAACGGCATGACTCTCTCAGCCAAGTATTCGAACATAATAGAGTTTGACAGTGGCTTCTATCGTACTATACAGAAGTCCCGATAACTTAGGCAATGACTTACTAAAGATCCTTTAATCAAGCTACATCCAAGAGGCTTATCACCCTGGAGAAAGTTGCACTGACATTTTTTAATTACAGAAGGGCCGAAATTTCTAGTTCTTTCTCTAACATTGGACTATGTTTTCCAGGTCAATTCATTGAATGCGACTGTTTTTAACCTAGCAATGACAGCACAGTTTTCTCTATCGTTCAGGAAATCTCTAGAAAAGACTTCATTTTGCTCGTTATGGTTAAACTAACGTTACAGTATCTGACAACAGGTGCATAGTTGTACAAGAAGTCGCACAGTTTATGTAGCATTGAATCTTTGCTAGAATGGGGAATACTTTCATCGGTATAAAACAGCACCAGGTACATCGCGATGAAGCATCCAATGGAATTAGCTGCAATCTGCAATGGTCAAACTCATCAAGGTCCTGATGAGATAAGACGTGACTCCAGAAAAATGCGAGATCATTTGATGGCTCTACGTTGAACTCCATGTATCATCGCTGACTTCGCCAAGGTTGACCAGGAAAACGTCAAGCATGAGAGTACTGAGCAACATGGATTTTTGGCGTACACTGATACCCAGCCTGCAGTGAAACCCGTATGGCATCTCATGCACTAGAGCTTATTGACAATAAGGCCACATAGAGACAGATTCGTGATAATCCCAGTATTAAGATGATAAAACAGCTCATGATTTTGCCAATGCCATCACATCGCGAAGTCTCACTATCCAGACCCTGAACCAAGTTCTCGAATTGTTTTGGCGCAACCTGAAGATTGATAATCTGAGGTCTCAACTGAAAGATACCCTATCTCGTTGAAGGGGAGCCATGGAGTCAATATTGTCGGAAACATTTCTCGAAGATAAGGACCTAAAACAACACTGCACACCTGATCCCGAGGCTTTTGGAAATTGATGTCATGAGCCTCCAACTTCTACCCGTACATCAGGTTGTTAAAATGAATGCCAGACATTAGTAACTAATGGCTAGTGAAGTTAACATATGTTTAAACCCGAGCTAGAATTTGATCCCTGATCAGGAGGCCACTACTTCAAGACCTGGTAATCATGGCCATAATGTTCCTGAAACATGTCTGCATCTGTCCCCCATCTTACCATAGGAGCAACCAAATTTAGTACCCCCCAAAGATCCCTGCCAAGATGCCCTCTGAGAATAGGCAATGACCTTTAGGTCACCACTAAAGAAAGGGCCCATTGTAGTCATTGTTAGACTTTAGTATTATTTATGCGGAAGTATGCCAAATATTGTCATCAGTTTTCTATCACTATGAACAGAGTAGGCGACTGCCATTGATGAAAATAACACTTCTGTTTCCCTTCTACTTATTTTCCAGCTTCGAAGATGCTGAATAAACACGCTTCGAGACATAATCCAGTGTGTGTTCCGACTTCGATGATTATGCTCGCCATATATGTGATGTATGACAGCCATGACACGTCTGCCGTATATTTAGCAACATTTACCATAATCTAAACAACAGGAAATGATCATCATCTATGGTGCAGCGAAGTTTATTGAAACAGAATTCGTACTAATTGTTCTGACACGTGAGCGGCAATCATAGATACTCAGTGAGTGATTTTGGGACGATAAACTGGTAAAACCAATTCTTTAACTCTGCTGAACCGAGTAATTCCGCTTGTCCTATGGTGAGAGAGTTAGATCACTGTATTAGATCATGGCAGATCTGCCATTGTTAATTAAGGTGAACACCATCATCTCACCGTTAGACATAATCCTAAACGTCAGAATCAACAGTTTCATAAATGGAGACGTACAGTCTAGAACTATACTTGATGTTCATGCAACAAGAGGTGGCCTCTAAACCTGATCCTGTTTCTGCGCGCCCATGTGATCGGACACGTGGTTGGACCATGAAATCGTGAATTTGATCAACCCGATGCAATAGGAAGAGACCTAATCTAATCCTAGACTAAAATTCTCGTTTTTAAAAGTGAAACCATTGATATTTGCTCACGAAGAAATTAAGGATTACAGTAGCGTCATTTGTCGGTTCACACCAAATTACAGCACTCCAAAAGGCATCGACTTTTAATCCTTTCGGCACTGTTTCGTAACCAACCTAAGGCAAAGTAACTTGTGCAACAATTAACGAACAAGGAATCGTGCATGATAAGAGCTTCCAAAATTTTCTTTGCATCATCAACTAACCGAATACGCAATAAAGCTCTATGGAGATGCTGACCCTCGATCTAATGGTGTAAAGCCATTTCACATGAATGCACGAGTCTTCGAGTAAAATATCTGGACAACGTACACAAAGAGATGAGCCGAACTACAGTACAACCTTCTAGAAGCCATTGAAAAGTACAGAGATTAATTTCAAAATACACTCAACCATTTGACACACCACCAACGTAGAGACACTGGGCAAGCATGCTGGTAAAGCCTAGTCAAAGTAACAGTAGACAGTGGGTCACTTTGAACTAGATTAGATGTGTTTTTTACAGCGTGCATACAGTAAACATCTATTGAAACAGGAGCAGATAACGGTGTCCTGCATGGGGGATAGGTTTATGCACAAAATATCTGTAAGACCCGACGTGAATAGAGATAAACGATTTCAAAGTTAAATGCAGAAAGTTCACACGTAACACACAGAAGTCTAGAAGATTCTGACACCTATCTCTTTAATTGAGTGAAGTCTAGAAAAATGTAGCTTGTACATCCTGCATTCAAACAATGTCATGGAAAAATGGTAACATTTCAGTAGACCACAGCAGCTGATGTGAATACAATCTAAAGCAATCTATGTGATGCAAGAACAATCTGTTACTCCACTAGATTTCAGAGGCATTTGTTGAGTGTAATGGTAACGGCACGATACTCCAACTGGTCAACTACTATAACTGCTGAGAATCACCAATACTGACAAAACACAATATAAGTCCTTACAGTTGTCCAATCTGATGATTCACAAAGTTTGTTTTTAGTTAACAACACTACTGGTCAGGATGTCAGTTTTTCACTGAACTAGTCAACACGCTAATTATTGCTAAGGTGCTGTCACGACATTCAATGAAACTTATCTACATACACTGTTTAACCACTAGGTGTCACTAGGTTGACGTCCTGTGACTGGGCATATGCGTTCTTTAACTAATATTCCTGTACCAAAGGCACTGCATGCAGAAAAAACCATTTATTCCCCTTAGTGATTTTTAAGGTAATATCAAGCTTCAAAATCTATTGAACAAGGTATCTTAATACCAGTAGAGACTGATCTGAATGGGTTAACCAAATGGCTGTTGTTAAAAGTCTAATGCTGTATACTTAAGATATACCTTAAATCCTAGAAAAGTGAATCCCTCCTTTACAGAAAAACCAACTACAGATTTCATTCTTTTGGCTCCATGTAGTTGCAGAACAACACTAATCTATAAGACTTGACACAAATCTGGATTTTCAAGAACCCATTCTTTCTATACTCTATCATCTTGATTACACAATAACTAGTAAACTTTCAACAATGACTTAAAACCTTACAGTGTATTTTACACTGCACAACGAAACGGTGACAAATGTAAGCAGTGACATTTTCCAGAGGCATCTAGCACAAGCTCTTGAAGGTCTTCATGGTTGCATCAATGTTGCTGATGATATAGTTATTGCAGGTTGTGGATCAAACAGACAGCAAAGCAATTAAGGAACCATGAAATCTGAAGCTTAAAGCACAGTGTGAAACATAGGTTGTAAGAGAAAGGCATTAAACTGAATGACCCTAAAGCTCAAGAGAAGAAAGAAGAAATTACCTTACATGGGTCACCTTATTACTGCTCGAGGTGTTGAACCAGACAAGAAAAAGGTTGAGACAATACTAAACATGCCCGTTTCCTAATGGGACTAGATGTCATGAGGATTTCGCAGATTTTGCGGCATGATACAGTATCTAGCAAAGTTTCTTCAACAATCTTTCAGAAGTTCTTCATCCCAATAAGAGAACTTACACGTTAGGATACTCCCTTTATCTGGTCTGCTGAATGCGAACAAGCTTAATCAAGAGAGTCAAGAAACTGATTACTTCTACTCCATGTACTCGACATACTAATGATCCTGAGAATCTTTTGTGTATTCAAGTTGATAGTAGCAGCTATGGACTTGGGGCTGTCCTCCTACAAAATGGTCTCATCCAATAGAGTTTGCTTTTTGCTTCAAGAGCTCTAACCTGAAACAGAACAACGCTGGGCTCAAATTGAGAAGGAACTCTTAGCTGTTGTATATGGTTTGGAAACGGCTATTTGACCAGTACACTTATGGAAGGAAAGTTTTTACAGTCATCAACGACCATAAACCCTTTGGCAGCCATCGTGAAAGAAACCTCTGAGTCAAATTCCTCGAAGACTGCAGAATTTTACTGCATGCGCCAGTGGCCCATCGAAATGACTTTTTGAAATTCCAATGGGTACAAGGTTTCCGATCTTCTTATAGCCGACACACTGTCCAGAGTTTTGTATTCATAATGTCCACATTGGATTCCTTAGCTGATATAGAGAAGAGCAATGCAGGAGCTGAATGCACCTGTAAGATTACCTGAAATACCAGATGTGATGAGGAAAAGATTAAAAGCTGAAACTCTCAAAGACAGCGTGCTCCAGAGGTTTGAAGTCGACCATTTTGGACCCGATGGGTGGCCTAAAAGAAAGATCTGATGTACCCAGCTGAGCTTATGCCTTATTATGACATTCGTGATACTCTGACAACAGAACAAGGGGGCATAATACTTAAAGGAGAGCGTATTCTTATCCCAAAAGCACTTGATGCCTGAAATCAAGCAGAAGCTACACGCTGCTCATCTTGCATTGACAGCATTGATGCGCCGGGCCAGAAGTTGGTCTGTTTTGGATCGGCATGACGGCTGAGATTCGACAGATAGCTGGGGACAGTTGTCCAGTTAATGTCTAAGGAGAAACGAGAAGGCAAGGAATGTACTAAAGAACCTTTAAACCAACACTCAAGAGGTTGTTTATCACCCTGGGAGAAAGTTAGGCACTACTGACATCTTTATTATAGAAGGCCGATATTATTTAGTCTGAATTGACTACTTTTCTCCAACTTCATTGAAGTAGACTTTCTACCTACAATGACAGCACAGTTAGTCATCAGTGGGAAATTGAAGTCTCTCATTTTGCTCGTTATGGTGTTTCCCTAAAGTTATTGTATCTGACCAAGGCACTCAGTATACTTCTGCACAGTTCAGATCATTTACTGCTAGATGTGGAATACTTCATGTTAAATCAGCACCAGGTCACCATAAAGCCAATGGATTTAGCTGAAATCTGCTGTGAAACTCTATATAAGGGTCATGTTTTGAGAAAGACTGTTCAAAAATACAGATGCAGTTATGAGGCACTACTTGAACTTTCCGTAAATAACGCCAAGACAAGGGTTTGATCAAAGTCCAGCAGAAGATACTGTTTTCAACAGCAGAAACTGCGTACACTGATACCTTCTGCAGTGAAAAACTCGTGTTTGCAGTCTCACAGTAGAGTTATTTGAAATAGATAGGCAAGAGAGACAGATCAGTGAAGAAGTATATTATAATAAAACTGCTCATGATCTGCCCAAGTTGTCTCACCAGTCCATAACTACTATCAAGACCCTAGAACAACCAAACTGGCAACCTGGAAGGATTGATAAGAGCTTATCTGAAAGATGCTTATCTCAAGTTTTGAAGGGGAGAAAGTGTGGAGGTCAATAGATTGTCAGAAACAGATTCAGACTAAGACCTAAAACAGACACCTTTCACACCCCTGATCCCGAAGGGACCTCTGTAAATGATGTCTCCTCTCCAGTGACTCTAACCCAGCAATTTGTTTTTGTGCCAGACATGGAGAACACTAGTGAAGTGAATCATTTCAAGGACCGGCTAGAAGTTGATCCTTCAACCCCAGCTAGCTGGGCAAGTCGCATGGAAGCGAGTGAGCAAAGGAACAGATAACATTCTCTTCTAACGTGATCTAGCCCAAGAGACAACACCTTCAAAGAGATCCGCAAGAAACGCCTCTTGGACCTGGAAAATTGACTATGTTGCACATCATAAAGACCAGGGGGGATGTTCCTAGTAGTCATTATGTATCATAGTGTTTCGATGCGTATTTGTTTCCCACGTAGAGTACTTGCCCATATGCTACTCTTCTGTTTCCCGTACTAGAGTTACTACTTGAGTGCTCTAATCATCGGCTGATTAAACATTCGATTCATAACTCATCCATGTGTGTTCGCCACATCGTGATTATGAGCTCATAAGAATGGCTAGAATGTATGACAGCCAGCCACGTCGATCGGTTGCGTTGATTTAGTTCGTAGCATTTAGGTGATATAACACAGTAAAGAGATCAATGGTGAGCAGCGAGTGTTTAATTTCTACAGAAGTCGAACTATTCTGCTGAAACACGGTGTGGGGGCGTCATAGACTAGGTGAGGGACGATAAACGGTAAAACCAATTTAACTCTTCTGTATGTAGATTATTGCTTGCAGGGGGCATTGTTAGACATTTCGTCAGGGCAGACGGGGGGCACGGCCCATGTTCGTTACCACCCTGCCTAGACATAAATAACGTCGAACAGACACATTTCCACTAAATGGAGACGACAGTTAGAACTATTACATGCAGCATTTCAGAGTGGGTCTCTAAACCTGATCCTGTTCGGGCGGCCATCATATCTACAACACTTGTTATGCTGGACCCTCAAGCTCGTTTGAAGATTTTGATCAACTTGCAGAGGAAGGAGACCACATCTAAATCCTAATAAAATTATCGATTTGCACCCAGAACTCATGTGTAGCTTCACGAAGAAATGGGAATTATTACATACGTTCAGATTCTGACACACCTCTTCAAGATCCTTTTAATTCCTTTTAGACTGAGCTAAACTAAGGCAGATTTGTGCCACTTGAACGACAAGGATCGTATGAAAAGAGACAAATTGGGTCTTTACGTTAACAAAAGTTACAAGAGAACTCGTTGAAGAAGCTGACCTCGATCTAAGAAAGCATTCACATAATGCGAGTCTTCGAGCAAACTGAAACACATAAGAGAGATGAGTAAACAGTACAACCTTCTGAAGCCAAGGTAGAAAGGTACAAGAAAAAATCACTCAACCATACACCTCCCAAGAGAGACACTGGGCATTCGCCTGCCTGTAAAGCCTTATCAAAGTAACACAGACATTGGGTACTTGCACGTAAAAGAGTGTCCATATCGGACAGAAACATCGATTGATTAAGAAAAAGTGTCCTGCAGATGGGGAAGTTTTGCGTCAAACTGTGGGGGAAGCAAACCATTTCAAGTTAAAACATGAAGTTCACACAGTTCACACAGAGTCAGTGGAAGATTCTGAAGTTTCTCTTAATTGTTTGAAGACTAGCAAAGCTTGTACATCTGCACAACTCTTGTCAATGGAAAAATGGTAACATTTCAGATTAGACACACAGCAGCTAAGTGAAACAATCTGTCCCAATGCTTTGTGAATGCCAAGAACAAATTGTTACACCACTAAACAGAGGCTTGTTATGTGGAATTTTTTAAAACTGCCCCCCCTGGGGAAAGTATCTATTAATCCCCCCCCCCCCCTAAAGAACCCCAGGTGAAAAAAAAAAAAAAAAAATTAACGTTGTGAACACAAAAACTTAATAAAAATGTATTTGCATGGCAACTATTTAGGAGTGGGGGGGGGAGGGGGGGGGACAATAAAAATACAAAAATTTGCTTATTTTTTTTCTGACCCCCCAGATAATGATCATAACACGATAACCATTCTAGTGTCCTGGGTGAAGCTGTGTTGCATATTGATCCCTAATATTCTTCCAAAGGCACTGCCATGCAGAAAAATACAATTCACTTATGAGCAAGTAAAAATCCAGAGCTTCAAAATCTAATGAACAGAGTGTATAGGTAATAACCATTAGAGAAGCGCGACTGTAATGGGTTAACCAAATGTGTTGTTGATTTAAAAGTCCTGATGGTTTCTTTTAAGAATATGCAAATGATCCTAGACCGCCGTGAGAATGAGTCTTTGCAGAGGGAGCATTACAGATTACCAACTTATGGATGAGATTGTTATTGCCTGAACTCATATAGTGCCAAGATTTTCAACCAAAGCTGGATATCCAAGCGAAGCAATCTGGCATATCAAACTTGATGAAAATTCTATAAACATTACAACAATTTGATTACACCTTTAAATGGTATGATTCAAGATGGTCCTGAGACTACCTAATTTAGGGTTGAATGTAAAGCAGTGTAAATTTTTCCATAGACATCTAGCACAAGCTCTTTGAGGGTCTATCAATGTTGCATCAATGTTGCATGATGACATAGTTTATTGCAGGTGGGATGTGGGATCAAACAGACAGCAAGCAATTAAGGAACCATGAATCTGTGAGCTTAAAGCACTGACAAACATATGGTGTAAAGAGAAAAGTGGCATTTAATTTAGAATGACGCTAAAGCTCAAGAAGAAAGATAAGAAGAAATTACCTTCATAGGAGTCACCATACATTACTGTGTCTCGATTGGTGTTAACCAGACAAGAAAAAGATGAGACTAGAGACTAAAGCTATAACCCGGTGTAGCCGGCTCAAAGACTTAGACATGAGCATCGCAGATTATGCGGCATGATACAGTATCTAGCAAAGTTCGGTACAATCCATATCAGCAGTTCTACATCACATAAGCAGAACTTACTCGTAACTGCCTACGATCACCAAAGATTTAGATCTGGTCGTGCTTGAATGCTGAACAAGCTTTCAAGAGAGTCAAGAGAACTGATTACTTCCTACTCCTTACTCCACATAGCTATGATCCTTAATGACATCTGCTCTTCTCAGTAAATTCAAGACTGAAAAGTACTGCAAAAATTGGAACTTGGGCTGATCCGCCTACATGAATGGTAATCCAATAGAGTTGCGCGTTCCAAGAGCGCTAACTGAAACTGAACAACGCTACAGCTCAAGTGTTTAGTAGAACTCTTAGCGGTTTCTATGGCTGGTTGGAACACCTCGACCAGTACACTTATGAAGTGAAAGTACTTAAGGACATCAACTACCATCAACCCTTTGCCTTAGCCATCGTTCAAGATTAATGCCTCTGAGTCAAACTTTCCTCCTAGACTTCATGCTTTTATTGCTTCGCATCCATCGGTCCTTAATGACTTTGAACTGTCCAATGGGATCACTCCAAGGTTCCAACTCTTATAGCCGAACATAACGTCCAGCGTTTGTATTCATCAACTGTCAACAGTGAATTCTCAACTGATAAGAGAGCGCAATGCAAGAGCTTGATGCTCACCTCTGTAAGATTTACACTGCAATACCAGATGTCATGACTGGAAAATGTAATCTAGACCAGCTGATACTCTCAAAGACAGCGTGTAAGCAGAGTTGAAGTCGACTATTATACGAAACCTGCCTAAATAAAGTTTCTTGATTAGCCAGAATGATCTTATGCCTTATATTTGACATATCGTGACATCTCTGGCATTCTGAGAACAAGGCATAATACATCATCCAATTGAGAGCGTAATCTGTAATGCCTCTCTGCAAACACTCGAAGCCTGGTCTAGATCAATGCATATTCTACACGACTGCAATCATCTTTGCAACAACACCATTTGGTTTAACGCCGGGTCATACATCGTTGCCTCCTACTGTATCTAATATGACGGCTGATGATCGCAGATAGCTGACATGATGTCTCAGATATCAAAACTTGCTCTTAAGGCCAGGAATGAGCTAATTGAACCTTCATGCAAGTGCACTTCAACGAGGCTATCACCCTGGGAGAAAGTTGTGGCAAACACAGACATTAACCCATACACCTAGAAAGGCCGATATTATTCAGAGTCCTGATTGATCACTTATCCAACTGTCATAGCCACCTTAGCAATAGAATTTTGTTTGTCTGACCCTCACAAACTGTATATCCAGCACAGTTTTTGTAGTCATCAGGACAAGTGGAAGTCTCATTTTGCACGTTACATGAAAACGTCCCCTAAAGTTGTGGTTTTTCTGTCCCAGTACTTAGTTTAACGTCAAGCACATTAATAGATCATTCTACTGCTAGATGTGGAATACTTCATGTATAACATATGCAACGCAGGTCACCATCAAGCCAATGGATTGACTGTAACAATCTGTCTTGTCAGAACAAAGCTGGATCAAGGTATTGGATTGAGACACAGACTTGCTTTGCCAAGAAAAAAATTTTACCATATGAGCACACTTGAACTTCATTATAAACGCCGAGCCAAGGTGATCTAAGTCCTTTGCAAGATACCTGTTCGATACAGAACAAGAAAAACAAAAAGAAACTGCGTACACTGACTACCTTCTGCATAGTGTGAACCTGTTGCATCTCACATTTAAGTTATTGAAAGTAGAGGCAAGAGAGACAATCCGTGAAGAATATTTGAGCAAAACTTCCCTCATGCAGACCTCCCAGATGTCTTAATCACATGCCATCTATCTGGTCCACAGAACCCTGAACAACTCAAACATTGGCTACCGAAGTTTATATGATACAGAGGCTCTCTGAAAGATCGTTTACTTCGTGTGGAGAGGGGAGACCCAGCTCATTCCCATGTCTTGAAACTTAGGAGTTCCATGGTAAGTTTCCTTTTTTCAACAACTTTTTCAACACTTGAATCCCAGAAGTAGCCCTGGATATTGATGTCTCCTCTCCAGTTCTAACGTTTTTAACAGTTGTTTTGTCTCATAGACATGGAGAACACTATGTGAAAGTAATGGCTTTCCAATCCTCTAGATCGTAGATCACTGCTCTCAGAGTTTTCCAGCTACTTCTAAATGTCCCGGTTGAAGCTGGCAAAGAACAGATTACATTGTCTCTTATCATACCAGTACTGCTCGTAAATTGGCACAATCTCCCAAAGAGATCGCAAGCTCAATCAAAAAGTGAATAAAATGACTTTAAGATTTTCACATCATCCAGAAGGGGGATGTTCATGTAAGTACTATTACTCTTCATATATTTTTCGATGTTAGTGCTTGTTTCCCACTAGGATTACTTGCCCATATCGCAGAAATCTTTTATCCCTATTAGAGTGTACTACTTGCTCTGCCAAAGTTGATAAATAACTGATCAGAACGCTGATCGAGTCAAAGTCCAGATGCAAATGTGTACCGGCCCGAACAGTGAATTATGCTTCATAATATGTAATGTACAGGACAGCTTCTGCCACGATCTCGATAAACATGTGTATAACGGGCAACATCTCTACATTTACGAAAATTTGTCAGTGATGATGTATCAACATGGTGGGCAGCTAATGTTTATGTCTAGCAGAGAGTGTACGCGAAACTATCTCTGATCACGTACGCTCGCGTCCATAGACAAGGGATGAGACGCCTACTAAACTGGTCAAAGACTAGAGTTTAAACTCTTCTGTTGGTACGATTATTGCTTGCATAAAGAGTTTGTAGGACGATTTCGTCATAGCAGAAGCGCCACTGTTTCGGTTACCACCCTGCCTAGACATAGAATAACGTCGAACCAGACACATTTACATAAAATTGAGAAACGCGGATAAAAGTTTAGAACTATAGAATGGCAAGCGAGACAGAGCTGGCCTCTAAACCTGATCCTTGCTCGGGCGGGCCTTCATTCTACACTGTGGCTTGACCCTCAATCGTTAGAAGTAGTTTTTAGATTCAACTTGCAGAGGAAGGAGACCAATCCTCTAATCCGAATAAACATTCTCGATTATGTCTCGAACAGAACCATTGTCAGCTCACCGAAGCAATGAAGTACTTACATACTGATCAGATTCGGGAGACACATCCTCTTCAAGATCCTTTAATAATTCCTATTAACTGAGACTTAGAAATAAGGGCAGATTTGTAGCAACATTCAAAACAGTACACGGAATCCGTAATGATGAAGTCGAGAGCAGAGAATTTGACTCTTTAACAAGTCAACAAAAGTTTAATTTTACAATAGAAACTCTTAGAAGAAAGCTGACCTCGATCTAAAGAAAGCCAATTCACATTGAGTGCGCTAGAGACTCTCGAATCAAACTTAGGAAACGAAGCATAAGTGAAGAAGAATAATACAGTACACACCTTCTGAAGCAAGGGTTGAAAAGGTACAAGAAGAAAATCAACTCAACCTTAAAACCTCCCAAGAGAGAACAACTAGGTGCATGCTGACGGTAAAAGACCTATCGAAAGTAACACTGACAGTGGGGTACTTTGAACGAGAAATGAGATGTTCATTAACAGTGCGTACAGAAAACAATCCTATTATTAAGAAAATAGTGTCCACTGCATGGTGAAGTTTTTGCTCAAGACTGTGTTGTGGGAAGAAGACCATTATCAAAAGTAAATAGCACAGAAAGTATCACACCTGTTCACACATGAGTCGCAGTGAAAGATTCGTTATGTTTCACTTCATTGCTTGAGAAGGTCTATCAAGGCTCTTGTACAACATCAGCACAGACTCCATTGTCAATGGTAAAAATTTGGTGAAACATTTCAGCTAGACACAGCACTTGATGCTAGAATTACATTATTGAGCGTGTCAACTGCTCTTGGTGTATGCAAGAAACAATTGTTACCCAATCCTAAACAGAGCCTTGTTATTGTTCGAAATGTTAACTATAAGAATGACATCCGACTGGGTAGAAGATGTCGTATTAACTTGCTATAGAAATCCTACAGACTGGACAAAACACAATAAATAAGGGTTATACGGATGTGTAAAACATAGATTCTCATGTGTTTGGCTGAGTGCAACACCACACTGCAGTAACTATCAGTTTTTGCTGACAGTCCAACACAAACAAATTTATTGCTAAGGAGGTGCTACATGACAGTTCAGATAATGATGCATAACTCTAGATAACCATCTAGGTGTCCGTGGATTAAAAGGCACGTGTTGCATATTGATCCTAATATTCGATCCTAAAAGGCATCTGCCATGCAGAAAAATACCAATATTCTCACTTAAGATGCCATTGAAAAATCAGTAGCTTTCAAAATCTAAGAACAAGGATATATTAATACCAATAGAGTGAACCAGAACTGAGAACATGGGTTAACCAATATGGCATGTTTGTTGATAAAGTCTGATGTTTTCCTTTAAGAAGTAGTGCAGTTTGATCCTAGACCGACTGAATGAGGCTATTTTGTTCTCAGAGTGGAGCAAATTACAGATTACCAACTTTTGATGATGTATTGCCTGTACTCAGCATAATGCCAAGATTTTCACAAAGCTGGATATCAAGAAAGCATTCTGGCATAATCAAACTTGATGAAGAAGTCTAGTAAAACTTTACCAACAATGATTACACCTTATTGGTAGGTGTTCAGATGGTCTAGACAATACCATTTAAGGGTAAATGTATAGTCATGAAAGATTTTCCTATGAGACCATCTAGCACAACTCTTGGAAGGGTCTACATGGTTTCATCACTGTTGCTGAGGACATAGTTATTTGCAGGTTTGTGATCAAACAGACAGCAAGCAAGTTAAGGACCATGATCTAGAACCGATAAGAGCACTGAAACATATGAGTGTAAAAGAAAAGGCAAGTTAAAGCTGAATGAACCTAAAGCTCAGAGAAAAAGAAAGAAATATTACCATCATATGGGTCACCTTAATTAACTGAGTCTCGATGTGTTTGAACCTGACAAGAAATAAGGATGAGCTAATACAAAACACTATAATACCGTTGCAAGCCGCACTGTCCTGAGGACTCGCAGATTTTGCGGACCATGATTACAGTACACTAGCAAAGTCCTTGGTCAATGCGATTATCTTTCAGAATTACATCAATACAGAAGTAGCAGCAATGTTTACACTAAGCCATAATCACCAAGCTTTATCTGAGTTCCTGCTTGTAACCTGTTAACACAAGCTTTCAAGAGAGCAAGAAATCTGATTACTTCTACTCCTGACTCACATACTATGAGCCTGATGAATCTTTTTGCTATTCCAAGTTGATATGTAGCAGCTGAAGGACATTGTGGCATAGTACCCTCACTACTAATGAATGGTCATCCCATGGGATGACCTGCTTCAAGAGCTCTAAAACAGAAACTGAACAACAACGCTGGCTACACGTCATGAGAAGGATTAACACTAAGCGTTGAAATGTCTTGGACGCTTTGACCATACACTATGGAAGGATAAGTTACGTCATCAACCAATTGATAGGTAATTTCTTCTGGGCAAGCCTTCGTTAAGATACCTCTGAGTCAAATTCCTATCAGTTAGACTGCAGAATTCTATTGCTGCGCACCTATCGATTTCATGACTATTGAATCTTCAGATCTGGTCCCCCCAAGTGCCGATCTGTCTGTATTAGCCGACACACCTGGCACTAGAGTTTTGTCATTCATAAATGTCACTTTTGGGATTTCTCAACCTGATAGAGAGAGCAATCAGAGCTGATTCACCTGTAGACTGATTACTGAGAAATTACAAATGCTGACTGATGGAACAAGATGGTAATCAGAACATCTGAAACTCTACAAAGACAGCGTGCTGCAGATGTTGAAGTCGACTAACTTTTCGATGGTGGCCTAAATGAAATCTGATGTACCAGCCTGATGCTATCCCATTGATTTATGACATTCGTTGACATATCTGACATTTTCAGAACATTCCCAATACATACATCTAAAGTTGTAGAGCTGTAAAGACTCTTACTCCCAAAAGCATCAGAGTCCTGAAGATCAATGCAGATTCTTACACCTGCCATCAGACTTGTCAATTGACACATTGGTTAACGCCGGGTCAGAATGGTTGCCTGATTCTGGGATCGAAAATACTACTTGGACGATTAATTCGAGCAATAGCTGACAGTTGTCAGACCTTATCTAAGAAACGAAGGCAAAGGAATACTGCAAAGCAATCCTTAAACAAACACTCAAGAGGCTTGATCACCCTGGGAGACACGCTGTACCCACTGACACCTATTTTATTATAAAGGCCGATCTTATGATAGTCATGATTAACCGTACGGATCATAGCCACTCATTAGCACGATAACTTTCTACCTACAATGTCACAGCACAGTAATAGTCATACAGTGTTGTTTAGAAGTCTCAATTTTGCTCGTTATGGTGTACCAACAGTAAACGTTATAATTGTGTTCCGACCACGGTACTTAGAGATACATCACTGCACAGTTCATAGATACATTTACTGCTAGATGGGAAGTAACATCATGTTAAATCAGCACCAGGATACTCCACTAACTAGTCCCTCATTTTGGCTGGTATCAGCTAATCTGCTGTGAAACATCATCAAATTCGTATGACAATTGAGTAATTCAGATCACTCTGTCCAGCTGAAAATAACAGATACATATTGGCACTACATTGACTAATCATTGTGGTACGCCGTAGCCAACTTGGGTAACTTGATACAACAGTCAGCAAGACTTCATAAAGTTTTTCACGACTAATGGGAATACTGCTACACTATCCTTTCTTGCAGGAAACCCGTTAGCATTGTTCTCACAGTCCCGAGTTATTGAAAGTACGGCAAGAGAGACAGATCCAAGCATGAAGATCTCTATTATGATAAAAACACTCATGGATCTGTCTTCAAGTGTCTCACACTCCAGTCTATGTTATCAAAAGTACCTTCTGAACAACCAGTTGTCTTGGTGTGGATACCTGAAATTTATAGCACAGGCTCTCTGAAAGATCCTTACTCATTCGATGTATGGTGTGGAGCAATGGAGGTCAATATGTCTGAGAAACAGAATTCATCCAAAACCTAAAACAACACTTGGTCACACTGATTCCCGAGGCCCTGGAAATTGATGTCTCCTCTCCAGTTCTACCCGAGCAGACATAGTGTATATGTTTTGCTTAGATCTGTGGATCAACTTCCTCGGAAGTGACGTATCACATTTGTCCAATCCACTAGAGTTCTGATCCAGTCAGACCCCATGCTACTGTCTCTAGTCCTAAAGAACATCGTGGCAAGTTACAGTTCACATTCTCTTCTAAGCCAATTCATTGCTCACAAATCAGAAAAGATTATACTAGATCTGCAAGAGTAACCCTCTTCCAGGATGAATCTGACTAATGTTCAATCATTAAAGAAGCATGGGATTGCTACATAGAATCGTTTATGGTACCGAAATAGTTGAAAATTTTCGATTAGAATTTAAGTAGATTTTTCCCACTAAGTTACTTCGCCCTTCACTAACTCTTCTGTTTCCAAAAAAACTTCTGTACTACTTCCATGCTTCTACAGATGGCTTTAGATAAAACATTCGAGTCATAGACCAGTGTGGTAGTTTCCGCCTTTCGTGATTATGCTTCCATATAAATGTAATGTAGACACCTGAGTCCCGACGTCACGTTATACGAATATGGTCACCATTTCCTACTATAAAAAACAGTAAAGATCAGTCATGGTGGCAGTTGATGTTATTCTGACACATGAATTCGATACTATTCTGCCAAGACACTTGTCATTTCATGGCGTCATAGAACTCAGGGTGAGGACGCTAAACCAGGATAAAACCAGAGTGTTATACTCATCATGTTTGAGACCCCCATGTGCTGTGCATACCATTGTTAAACTTTTCGGTCCATGGCAGAACGCCATGTTTCCGGTTACCAACCCTTCAGATAGAACATAAATAGAATCGTCGAACCAGACACAACTTATATCAAATGAGAACTGACAGAATTAGAACGTAATACAGGCATGCCATGAGCAGAGTATGCCTCTAAGACGCTGATCGCTGTTCGGGCAGCGGCCATCAATTCTACAACTGAGCTGAGCTGCTGAGACAGTCAAATCGTTGAAAGTCTTTCTGATCAACTTGCAAGGAGCAAAGGATGACCAATCAAATCCTAATTATACAATTCTCAGCGATTATAGTCTCTCAATACGACGATTTGTAGCTCACGAAGCAAATAAAAGTGAATAGCATACGTCAGATTCTGGAACCACACTCTTCTAAGATCCTTTTAATATCTATTTGAGACTGGAGCTGAGAACTACGTTACAAGAATTTGTGCAACTTTTAGAACGACAAGAAATTCGTATGATTAATCAGACAAAATTGTCTTAACTAGTCACACAAAAGGTAACAAGATAAGCTCCTTGAGAGAAGTCTGACCTCGTTATCTACTAACGAAAGACCGATATCACATATGCTCGTAGTCTTTCGAGAGCAAACTGGAAAAATACCGATCATATAGTGAGAAGAATGAACTATACAGTACACACTCTTCTGAAGCACGGGTTGTAAACATTACAGAAAAAATCACTCAAACCATAAACCATCCCAAGATAGACACAGGGGCAAGGCTGCTGGTTAAAAAGCCTATCAAGAGGATCAACACTTTTTGGAAAAAAAACAGTGGAGTACTTTTTGAATGAACGTAGAAAGGAGTGAGTCATTTACGTTGTCAGGATCAGAAACCTCTATTGATTAAGAAAAAAAGTGTCCTGCAATGGGGGGCAGTTGTTGTCTCATACTGTGATGGAAAGAAACCCATTTCAGAAGTAAATGCAAGAAAGTTCACACAGTTTTCATCACAGTGTCATATAATAGATTCCTATAAGTCTTTCTCTTGCTTGTGTTGAAGTCCTAAGCAATAGCGTGGTAACAGCTGCCACCAACTCATTGTCAATGGAAAAGAGTTAGTACAATTTGTCTGTTTTGGTAATACTCACATAGGGTCCTGTGGAATGGGTGATGACTTCCCAATGGCAATGGCTCACTCTTATGAGATAGCAAGAAACATATTGTGTGTTTACCCTCTTAAACCGAGATCTTGTTTATGTAGGAATGTATCTAAGAATGACTCCAATATGGAGAAGTTCTTAATTAATCTGCAGAGAATCCTACAGACTACTGGACGAAACACAATATAAACGTTTACTGTTGGTAATGAAACAATAGATATCACATGTTTGTGCGTGGCACAACCCACTGCAGGATCAAACAGTTTGTGACTAGTTCAACACACACAAATATTTAATTGCTAATAGTAGGTTACTGACAAGTTACAGTAGAATGATCATAAACTCTGATTAACCATATAGGTGTCCTGGTTGAAGCATGTGTGCTACAATTGATCCTAATTAATTCGTCCTAAAGGCACACTGCCATGCATGAAAACTACAAAAATACCTATTATTCACGTTAAGAGCAAGTAATAATCAAGCTTCAACATCTAATGAACAGAGGTATTATTTAATACCAGTAAGGACCCTGACTGAATGGTTAAGCCGAAATGGCTGATGTTGAAAATCTGAGTGGTTCTTTAAAGATATATGCATATGATCCCTAGACCCCTGAATGTAGTCCTTTGCAGAGAAGCATTACAGATTCCAAACTTTGGATGATGTAAAATTGCCTTGAACTCAATAATGCCAAGAATTTTCACAAAGCTGATATCAAGGAAGCATTCTGGCATAATCAAACTTGATGAGAAGTCCTAGTAACTTACAAAAATGATTACAACCTTTTGGTAGGTTCAGATGGTCTAGACACCATTTGGGTTAAATGAAAAGCAGTGAAATTTCCAGAGACATCTACAACAAGCTTCTGAGGGTCACATGGTTGCATCAATGTTGCTGAAGTACATCGTTTATTTGCGGTTGTAGATCAAACAGACAGCAAGCAATTAAGACATATCTAAAGCTTAAGCATCTCGAAAACTAGGTAAAGAGAATGGCATTAAATTGAGACGCTAAAGCTCAAGAGAAGAAAAAGAAATTACCTGCATGTCACCTTATTACTGCTCGAGGTGTTGAACCGCAACCAAGAAAAAGGATGAGACAATACTAATCATACCCTTTGCCTAAAGACTGTCATGAGATCGCAGATTTTTGCGGCATGATACAGTAATCTAAGCAAAGATTTCTCAACAATCTTTCAGAAGTATTCTTCATCCAATAAGAGAACTTCACGTAAGGATACTCCCTTTATCCTGGTCTCTGAATCGAACAACTTCAAGAGAGTCAAAAACTGATACTTCTACTCCTGTAGTACTCACATACTATATCCTGAATGAATCTTTTTGTATTCAAGTTGATAGACAGCTAGACTTGGGCTGTCTTTTCACAAAATGGTCATCCAATAGAGTATATGCTTCAAGAGCTCTAACTGAAACTTGAAACAACGCTGGGCTCAAATTTAGATAGGAACGCATAGCTGTTGATATCATGGTTTCGGGAACTGCCTTTAGATCAGATACACTAAATGGAAGGACAGTTATCACGTCCATCAACCGACCATCAACCTTTGGCAGCCCCTCGTTAAGAAATCTCTGCACGTCAAAATTCCACGAAGACTGCAGAATTTATTGATGCGCAGCCCATCGATATGACTCTTGAATCTCCATATGGGTACCAAGGGTTCGATCTTCTAATAGCCGAAACATTGTCCAGAGTTCGTATTCATTAATGGTTCCACTTTGGATTTTTCCTCAACTGATAGGAGAGAGTCAATGCAGGAGCTGATGCACCTGTAAGATTCCTGGAACATAACCAGATTCGTGATGATGGACAAGCTTAAGAGCTGAAACTCTCAACGACAGCCGTGCTCCGAGGTGACGTCGGACCATTTTCGATCGGGTGGCCTAAAAGAAAAGGTATGATGTTAACAGCAGCTAGCTTAAGCCTTAATTTTGACATTCGTGGTCTACTCGGACAACAGAACCAAGAGCATAATACTGATCAGGAGACGTGTATTCATTATCACAAGAAGCACTGAGGTCTCGAAAATCAAGCCAGAAATTGCAACACGATGCATATCTTGCATATTGACAGCATGATGCGCCGGATCAGAAGTTGCCTGTTTTTGGATCACGGCCCGACGGCTGAGATTCGTGATACGCAAGCTGAACAGTTGTCCTAACATGTCAATGAAACGAAGGCAAGGCATACTAAAAGAATATTAAACCCACACACTACACGAGGCCTTATCACCCTGGGAGAAAGTTGGCATGCATGACTTTCATATATAGAAGGGCCGATATTATTAGTCCTAGATATGACGTACTTAGGATGGGCGCAGCGTTCGTAATTGGAAAGAAGTAGTCTTTATACCACAATGAGCCTGCACAGTTTTAGTTGTCATCAGTGCAGGAAATTGATAGATGTCTCACTTACTCTGCACGAGATAGGATGGATATTCCCTAAAGTGATTGTATCTAGACTCAAGGAACATAGTTTACGTCTGACACAGTTTCCGATCATTTACTGCTAGATGGGGAATACTTCAAGTTAAATACAGCACCAGGTATACCATAACAGCCAATGGATTAGCTGACTCTGCTGTGAAATCTTAGCATGGGCTATGATGTAGAAGGATTGTTCAAAAACAATACTAGATGCCAGATGAGGCTACCTACTGAAAACTTCAGTAAAACGACAGAGCACAGGCGTTTGAGCAAATCGTCGCACAGAAATAAATATTGATCAACAGGGACATGCGTTACACTGATACTTCTAGCAGTGGGAAACCCGCTTTGTCATCTCACAGTAAGAAGTTATTGAAAGGAAGAGGGCACGAGAGACAGATCCTGAGAGAATCCGTACGTATCGAAGCTAAATCTGCTCATGAACTCTGCCCAGATTGTCTCACCGCAGTCCTACTATCAAGAAACACCTTGAACAACCCAAACTGGCAACCTGGAAGGATTGATAAGAAGCTCTCTGAAAGATCTTATCTCGTTGAAGGGGAGAATGGAGGTCAATAGGTCAGAAACATAATTTCAACAAAGACCTAAACAACATCCTTTCCACACTGATCCCTAGCACAGAAATTGATGTCTCCTCTCCATCTACCCAGCAAAGCAGGTTGTTTTTGCAGACAGGAGAACACATGAAGTAACATTCCAATCCTCTAGAAGTTGATCCTTCAACCAGCAACTTCTAGTCCTGGAAGGCTGGCAAAGAACAAAACATTCCTCTTCTACCAACTTCCCAAGAGACCCCAAAGAGATCCTCAAGAAACCCTCTTGGATGAATGACTATGTTCACTCATAAAGAAGGTGGATGTTCATGTGTCCTTTATGTATTATAGTGTTTTCGATGTTAGTTTTGTTCCACATAGAGTTACTTGCCCTATGCAAACTCTTCTTTTCCCTTACTTACTACTTATCCTCGCTTCCTAAGATGCCTGATTAAACATGTCGAGTCATAACCAGTTGTGTTCCGCCTTCGAGATTATGCTTCATAATATTAATGTATGACAGCCAGCCACGTCTCGTTATATTTTAGCAACATTTACTATATTAAACATAAAGATCAACATGGTGGCAGCGATGTTTATTTTTCTACAGAATGCGAAACTATTCTGCTACTAGTGTGCTGGCGTCATAGACAGGGGTGAGGGGCCGATAAAACTGGTAAAACCAAGTTTAATTAGCCTTCTGTTGAAGATTATTGCCTTGCATACCATTGTTAGACATTTCGGTCATGCAGAACGCCCATGTTTCGGTTACCACCCTGCCTAGACATAAATAACGTCGAAACCAGACACATTCATAAATAGGAGAAAAAACACGACAGTTCGAACTATACATGCATGCAGCAGTAGGAGATGGCCTCTAAACCTGATCCTGTCGAGCGGCCATCATTCCTACACTGTGCTTGACCTCAATTCGTGAAGTTTTTGATCAATTGCAGAGGAAGGAGACCAATCTACTCCTAATAAAATTCTCGATTTGCTCCAGAACCATTGAAGCTCACGAAGAAATTGAAGTATTACATACGTTCAGATTTCTGGAACACACTCTTCAAGATCCTTTTAATTCCTTTTAACTGAGCTGATAACTAAGGCAGATTTGTGCAACTTTAACGACAAGGATCGTATGATAAAGGACAAAATTGTCTTACTGTTAACAAAAGGTTACAAGAGAAAGCTCTTAGAGAAGCTGACCTCGATCTAAAGAAAGCCATTCACATATCAGAGTCCTTCGAGCAAACAGTAAACGACATAAGAAGAATGAGTATACAGTACAACCTTTTGAAGCAAGGTTGAAAAGGTACAGAAAAAATCACTCAATCCAAAAAAAAACCTCCAAAGAGACACTGTCCTGCTGCTGTTAAAGCCTAACATAGTAACACTGACGGTGGGATACTTTTGAACGTAGAAAGAGTGTCATTACTGCGGACATAAAACATCTATTGTATTAAGAACAGTGGTCCTGCATGGGGGAAAGTTTTGCTCAAACTGGGGGGGAAGGAACCAATTCCAAAGTTAAATGCCATAGAAAGTTCTCACTGGTTACACACAGAGTCTTTGAAGGTTCTGAAGTGTTCTCTCAAATGTGTGTAGTCTAGACGCAATAGGCTTGGACATCTGCTCATCAAACATTGTCAATGAAATATTGTCAAACATTTCCACGTTAGACAACCTCAGCTTATGTGAATTCATTCAGTCAATCAGGTTGATCAATAACAAGTTGGGGTTTCCCACTGAATACAAAGGCTTTGTTATGGGGTGGAATGGGTACTAAGATGACTCACACTGGAGAAGTTCTAATACTGCTCACGATTTTCCTTAGACTACGGGATTATATATCAATTATAAAGGTTTACATGTTGTGAGAAATAGATTCACTAGTGTTGGGGCTTGGCAACAACCAATGGCATGATCTTCAGTTTGTGACCACTTCATACCTTATCAAATTTATTGCGAAGGTTGGCTACTGACAGTGTCAAGAATGAGATCATAACTCCTGATTTACCATCTATTGGCCGTTGAATCTGTGTTGGCATATTGATCCTATAGCTCCTTTGTCTCAAAGGCACTGCCATGCAGAAAAATACCATTTGCACTTAAGAGCAAGGTAAAATCAGAGCTTCATAATCTAATGAACAAGAGCATAATTGATTACCAGTAAGAGGAACCGTCTGAAATTGTAACCTATTGTCTGTTGTTGAAAAGTCAGATGGTTCTTTTAAAGAATAAGCATTGATCCTTAGCCCTGAATGAGGCTTGGGCAGACTGATACATTAAAGATGACCAACTTGGATAAGTTAAGTGCTCTTTATTCATTATGTTAGCATTTAACAAAGCTGGTTATCAAGGAAGCAGTCTGGCTTAAGCAAACGTTGATGAGATGTTCGAGTAAATAACTTTCTACATTTATTTACTCCTTATGGTAGGATTCCTAGATGGTCGAGACTTACCATTTGGGTTAAATGGAGGCAGTTAATTTTCCAGAGACATCTAGCTACAAGCTCTGGAAGGCCTTCATGGTTGCATCAATGTTGCTGATTGACATAGTGATTGGCAGGTTGTGAAATCAAACAGACAGCAAGGCAATTATGGTCCATGATCTACAAGCTCAAAGCACTGAATACATAGGTTTAAAGAGAAAGGCATTTACTGAATGAAGCTAAAGCTCAAGAGATGGAAGAAAAATGATTCTTCATGGGTCCACCTATATTTACATCGAGTGTGTTGAACCAAACAATAATAAGTGATAAGACAATACATAACATGCCCGTGCTATCCTAGACACTCATGAGGTTCGCAGATTTTGCGGCATGATACATTATCTAGCAAATTTGTCTCAACAATCTTTCTAGAAGTTCCTCAGCAATAAGTTAAAACTGTACACCTAAAGATTCTCCCATTTATCTGGTCTGCTTGAATGCGTTCATGCCTTTCATATAGAGTCTTGAACTGATTACTTCTACTTCCAGTACTCACATACTATGATCCCCAGATGAATCTTTGTGTATTCAAGTTGAATAGTAAGCAGCTATCCGACTGTGGCGGTCCGCCTACAAAATGGTCATCCTTAGAGTTCTTTATTCAAGAGCTCTATCGGGATACTGGAACAACGCGTGAGGCTGCTAATGGGAGAAGGAGACTCGTAGACGGTTGGATATGGAGTTGAACGGCTTATACCAGTACACTTATGGAAGGAAAGTAACAGGTCATCAACGACCATTAACCTTTTGGCAGCCATCGTTAAGAAACCTCTGAGTCAAATACCTCTACACTGCAGAATTTTATTGCTGCGCACCATAGATATGACTTTTGAATCTCCAATGGGTTTCAAGGTTTCCGAATCTTCTTATAACCGACACACTGTCCAGAGTTTGTATTCATAATGTCACTTTGGATTTCTCACTGATAGAGAAGCAAAGCAGAGCTGATGCACCTGTAAGATTACCTTAATACAAATGTGATGATGGAAAGATTAAAGCTGAAACTCTCAAAGACAGCGTGCTGCAGAGGTTTTGAAGTCGACTATTTTCGATGGGTGGCCAAATGAACAGTACTGATGGTCCACTAGCTTATGCCTTATTTTTGACATTCGTGACCTCTGACAAACAGAACAAGGCATAATACTTAAAGGAAGCGTAATCATAACCAAAGCACTGAGCCTGAAATCAAGCATAAGCTCCACGCTGCTCATCTTGCAATTGACAAGCATGATGCGCCCGGTCAGAGTTTTCCTGTATTGGAACGGCATGACGGCTGATATTCGACAGATAGCTGACAGTTGTCCAGAATATCACATAGAAAACGAAGGCAAGGACTACTAAAGTAACCTTTAACACACACTCCAAGAGCTTACACCCTGGAGAAAGTTGGCACGACATTTTTTATTATAGAAGGGCCGATATTATTAGTCCTGATTGACTACTTTTCCAACTTCATTGAAGTAGACTTTCTACCTACAATGACAGCACAGTTAGTCATCAGGAAATTGAAGTCTCATTTTGCTCGTTATGGTGTCCCCTAAATTTATTGAATCTGACCAAGGACTAGTTTACGTCCCTGCACATTCAGATCAATTTTCGCTAGAAGGGAATACTCATGTAAAGTTCAGCCCAGGTGCACCAAAAATCCAATGGATAAGCTGAATCTCTTGTGAAACCACACAAGGAAATGATGATAAAAGACTGTCCAGAAAAATACAGATCAATAGAGGCACTACTTGAACATTCAATATACGCCGAGCCAAGGGTTTGATCAAGTCCATCATAGATACTAGTTCAACCAGCAAAACACTGGCGTACACTGATACCCTTCTGCATGAAACCCGTTGCATCTCACAGTAAGGATTGAAAGTAGAGGCAAGAGAGAACAGATCATGAATATGAAATTATGATAAAAACTGGCACATGATCGTGCCCAATAATGTCTCACCGCCAGTCTACTAATCAAGACCCTGAACAACCAAAACTGGCAACCTGGAAGATTGATAAGAGGCTCTCTGAAAGATCTTAACTCGTTGAAGGGAGAAATGGAGGTCAATAAGTCCAGAACATAATTCACCTAAGACCTAAACACTACACCTTCACACCTGATCCCGAGCCCTGGAAATTGATTGTCTCCCTTCTCCATTCTACCCGAGCAACAGTTGTATTGCCAGCCATGGAGAACACTAGTGAAGTGAAACAAAATTTTTTCCCCCCCCCCCCCCAAAAAAATTTTCCCTCCCCCCCCCTAGACGTTGATCCTTCAACCCCAGCTACTTCTAGTCCTGGGAGCAGGCAAAGAACGAAACCTTCATCTTTCTACCCATCTGCCCAAAGAGACCACCAAAGATATAGCAAGAAACCTCTTGGATGAATGAACTATGTACACTCATAAGATGGGGGGATGTACATAGGAGTCTTTATGTATATATGTTATCGATGTTTAGTTTAGTTTCCCAATAGAGTTACTTTGCCTTAATTGCTATCTCTTCTGTATTCCCTTCTTACTACTATCCTGCTTCTTAAGATGAGCTGATTAAACATGTCGAGTCATAACCATTGTGTGTTCCGCCTCGTGAATATGCTTCATATATGTAATGTATGACAGCCAGCACGCTCGTTTATATTTAGCAACTTATACTATATAAAAAACAGTAAAGATCAACATGGTGGCAGCGATGTTTTATGTTCATACAAGAATTCAACTTTTCTGCTTGACACGTGTGCTGGCGTCATAGACTAGGGGTGAGGGCCGAAAAACTGGTTAAAACCACCGTTAACTCTCAGTTGGTAGATTATTGCTTGCATACCATTGATTAGACATTTCGTCATGCAGACACGGCCCATGTTTCGGTTACCACCCGGCCTAGACATAACTACGTCGAACTCAGACCATTTCATAAATGGAGACGACATATAGAACTATACCTGCATGCAGCAGAGGTGGGAGCCACTAAACTGATCCGTTCGGGCGGGGCCATCATTCTACACGGTGCTGGACCTCATCGTTTGAAGTTTTTGATCACTTTGCATGAGGAAGGAGACCAATCTAATCCTAATAAAATTCTCATTTGCTCCAGAACCATGTACCACACGAAGAAATTGAAGTATTACTACGTTCAGATTCTGGAACACACCTCTTCAAGATCCTTTATTCCTTTTTAGACTGGAGCTGAAACTAAGGCAGATTGTGCTACTTTAACGACAAGGATACGTATGATAAGAAGACAAAATTGTCTTTACCTGTTAACAAAAAGGTTACATTATGCTAAAGCTCTTGAGAGAAGCAGACCTCGATTCTAAAGAAAGCCAATTCAACATATGCATAGTCTTCGAGCAAACTATGGAAAAGACTACCCATAAGAGAGATGATAATACATGTACATACCCTTCTGGAAGCAAGTGTTGAAAATGTTCAGAAAAAATTATCACTCAACCATAAACCTCCCAAGAGAGACCACTGGGCATGCGCTGGTAAAGCTATCAAAGTAACACTGAACATGGTACTTTGAAGTAGAAAGGAGTGTCATTACTGCGGACAGAAAACATCTAGTGATTAAGAAAAAGTGTCCCTGCATGGGGGACGTGTTGCTCAGAACAGTGGGGTAAGAAACCATTTCAAGAGTGTAAATGCAAGAAAGTCTACACAACAGTAACACATCAGAGTCCAGTGATAGATTCCTGAAGTTTCCTTCTTAATTGTAGTTGAAGTCAAGCAAGTGCTTGTACATCTGCACAACTCCATTTTCAATGGAAAAATTGTAACAGTTATCAGCTAAGACACCATAAGCAGCTGATGTGAATCCAATCTGTCACTCGCTTTGTGATGCAAGAACAACTTGTTACCCACTAAAACAGAGGCTTTTATGTGGAAATGGTACTAAGATGATACTCCACTGGGAGAAGTTCTAATTAACTGCTGAGAAATCCTAAGAATGTGGACAAAACACAATATAAGGTTACATACTGTTGTGAAAATAGATTCACCTAGATTGCTTGGTGCAACAACTACACTGTGCAAGGATCTACAGTTTTGTAACAGTATCCAACTTTCAACTAAATTAATTAATGGCTAACAGGAGCTACTGACAGTTCAGATAATGATCCATAACTCTGATAACCATCTAGGTGTCCTGGTTGAAGCTGTGTTGCATATTGATCCTAATATTCGTTCCAAAGTGCACTGCCTGGAGGCAGACAAAAACTACTCATTTTCACGTAATAGAGCAAGGTAAATCAGAGCATTTCAAAATCTAATGAACAGAGGTATATTAATACCAGTAGAATAGGAACCGACATGAATGTGGTTTAACCAAATGGTTGTTGTTGAAAAAGTCTGTATGGTTTCTTTTTAAGAATATGCATTGATCCTATTACCCCTGAATGAGGCGTTTGCAAGGAGCATTTACAGATTACCAACATTTTGGATGATGTATTGAGCCTGAACTCAATAATGCCAAGTATTTCACAAAGCTGCTGGATATTCCAGGAAGCAATCTGGCATATCAAACTTGATGAGAAGTCTAGTAAACTTACAACAATGATTACCACCTTACATTGTAAGGTTCAGATTGTCTATAGACTACCATTTGGGCTTAAATGTAAGCAGTGAAATTTTTTCCAGAGACATCTAGCACAAGCTCTTGAAGGTCTTCATGGTTAGCATCAATGTTGCTGATGAGATGACATAGATTATTGCAGGTTGTGGATCAAACATAACAGCAAGCAATTAAGGAACCATGATCTGAAGCTCAAAGCACTGAAACATAGGTGTAAAGGAGAGAAAGGCATTAAAACTGAATGACTTCTAAAGCTCAAGAGAAGAAAGAAAGAAATTACACTTCAGTGGGTCACCTAATTAGTCTTGCACGAGTGTTTGTGAAAGCACCAGACCAAGAAAAAGGATTGAGACAATACTAAACATGCCCCCGTTCCTAAACAACTGTCCCATGAGGTAGATCGCATAATATTGTGGCATGATACAGTATCTAGCAAAGTTTTTCTCTTTAACAATCTTTTCAGAAGTTCTTCTTCATCCAATAAGAGAACTTACACGTATAAGGATACTCCCTTTATCTGGTCCTGCTGAATGTTAACAAGCTTTCAAGAGAGTCAAGAAACTGATTACTTCTACTCCAGTAACTCGGCATAACTATGATCCCTGAAGAGGAATCTTTTGTGTATTCAAGTTGATAGTAGCAGCTATGACTTTGGGTTTGTACTCCTACAAACATGGCAACCAATATAGTTGTGCTTCTAGAGCTCAAACTGAAACACTGAAACAACCGCCTGGGCTCAAATTGATGAAGGAGCCTCGTTAGCTTCGATGTAAATGGAGTTAGGAACGCTTTGACCAGTTACACTTAATGGAACGGAAAGTTTACAAGTCAACAACGACCATAAGAGCCCTTTGCGGCCATCGGTAAGAACACGCTCTGAGTCCAAATTCCTCTAAGACTGCAGAATTTTATTGCTGCCGCAGCCAACGAAATGACTTTTGAATTCCAAATGGGTCCAAGGTTCCGATCTTCTTATAGCCGACACAACACACCTGTACCAGAGTTTGGTATTCATAAAGTCACATTTGATTTCTCAACTGATAGAGAGAGAGCAATGCATGAGCTGAATTCACCAGGTAAGAATACCTGAAATAACCAGATGTGAAGAATGGAAAGATTAAAAGCTAAAAACTCTCAAAGACAGCGTGCTGCAGAGGTTTGAAGTTCGACTGACTATTTTTCGATGGGTGGCCCATAAAAAAAAGTCCTGATGTACCAGCTGAGCTTTATGCCCATATTTTTGACATTCCGTGACACACTGACAACAGAAACAGGGCATAATACTTTAAAGGAGAGCGTATTTCTTATCCCAAAAGCACTGAGGCCCTGAAATTCAAGCAAGAAGCTACACGCTGGCTCATCTTTGCAATTGACAAGCATTATGCGCCGGTCAGAAGTTGCCTGTTTATTGGATCGGCCATGACGGCCCATTGATATTCTACAAGATTAGCTTGACCGTTTGACCATAATGTCAAGAAACGAAGGCAAGGAATACTAAAGAACCTTTAAAAAAAAACCCCCCAACACACTCAGAGAGAGGCTTATCACCCTGAGAGAAAGTTGCCACCTGAACATCTTGTTTATAGAAGGCCGATACTTATTTAGTCCCCTGATTCAGTGATTGACTACTTCTCTTCCAACTGTCCTTGAAGTAGACTTTCGTAACCTACACATGACCAGCACAGTTAGTCCCATCAGGAAATTGAAGTTCCTCATTTGCTCGCTTATGGTGTGTCCCGCAAAGTTTTATTGTATCTATACCAAGGTACTTAGTTTTACGTCCAGGCACAGTTTCACAGATCATTTACTGCTAGATGGGGAATACTTCATTGTTAAATCCAGCACCAGGTCACCATAGAAGCCAATGGATTAGCTGAATTTCGCTGTGAAACTCATCAAGGGTAGATGATGGAAAAGACTGTTCAAAATAATACAGATGCATAATGATGGCACTAGCACTACATGAACTTCATCGTAATACGCCGAGACAAGGGTTTGATCAAAGTCCATCAGAAATACTGTTCAACAGGAAACTGCGTACACTGATACCTTCTGCAGTGAAACCCGTTGCATCTCACAGTATAGTTATTGAAAGTAAGGCACGAGAGACAGATCAGTGAAGAAGTAATAATGATAAAACTGCTCATGATCTGCACCAAGTTGTCTCTCACATCCATTCTACAATCAAGGACCCTTAACAACCAAACTGTTCAACCTGTGTCCGATTGATACGTATCATCTCTGAAAGATCTCTATCTTGAAGGGAGAATGGAGAGTCCAAAATGTCAGAAACACTAATTCAACTACGACCTAAAACAACACCATTCACACCTGATCCCGAGTACCTGGAAGATTTGATGCATCCTCCTCTCCATTTCTACATCCGAGCAACAGGTTGTTTTTGCAGACATGAGACAACACTAGTGAAGTGAAACATTTCCAATCCTCCAGAAGTTTAATCCTAATTCAAACCAGCAACTACTTCTAGTCCTGGGAAAGCTGGCAAAGAACAGAACTCATTCTCGCATCTGGACCATCTTGCCGTAAAAGACCTCAAAGAGATCGCAAAGAAAACCCTCTTATTGGATGAAATGACTATGTTCACCTCATAAAGAAGGTGGAAGATGTTCATATAGACTTTATTTATATACTATTTACCGATGTGTTAGTTTGTGTTTCCCACTAAAGTTAACTTGCCCTTATGCTAACTCTTTCTGCTTTACCTACTTCTTCCATACTTCATGTTTCTAAGATAGGATCGCTTAAACATGTCGAGCTTTCATATTCCAGTGTGTGTTCAAGCCTTCGTGATTTATGCTTGCGTAATAGTGAGAATGGTATGAACAGCCAGCCACGTCGCAGTAATCATTTAGCAACATTTTACTATATAAAACAGTAAAAGAACAACTATGGAGGCGCAGCGACCTGTTTATTTCTAACAGAATTCGAACTAATCTGCGACTACGTGTGCTGGCGTCATAGACTATTTGTGAGGGGACGATAAACTGGTAAAACTCAAGTTAACTCTTCTGGTTTGTAGATATATAGCTTGCATACCATTGTTAGAACATTTTCGTCATGGCAGTAACTGCCCATAGATTTCGGTTTACCACCTGCCTAACATAAATAACGTCGAACCCAACACACATTTCAGGTAAATGGAGACGACAGTTAGATCTATACATGCAAATGTCATCAGAGGTGGCTTCTAAAACCTGATTCTGTTCGGGGCGGCCATCATTCTACACACGTGCTGGACCTCAATCGTGTTGAAGTTTTTTGAACAACTTGCAGAGGCAGGTAGACCCACTCTAATCCCTCAAATAAAAATTCCCTCGTATTTGCTCCCAGAACCATTGAAGCTTCACGAAGCCAAAGAAATATTACATAATGTTCAGATTCCTGGACTCACACCTCTTTCACGAACCTTTTAATTCAATTTTTTGGACTGAGCTGAGAACTAAGGCAGATTTGTGCAACTTTAACGACAAGGATCGTATGATAAGAGACAAAATTGTCAGTTTACTGTTAAACAAAAGGTTACAAGAGAAGCTCTTGAGAGAAGCTGACCTCGATCTAAAGAAAGCCATTCACATATGCAGAGTCTTCGAGCAAACTGGAAACGACATAAGAGAGATGAGTAATACAGTACAGAACAACCTTCCTTGAAGCGAAAGGTTGAAAAGGTACAGAAAAAAAATCACTCAACCATAAACCTCCCAATAGGAGACACTGGGCATGCTGCCTGATATAGCCTATCAAATATAAAATAAGTAACACTGACCTCAGCGGGGTACTTTGAAACCTTGGAAAGGTGATGTCATTTACTTACTACGGACAGAAACATCTATTGATTAAGAAAAAGTGTCCTGCATGGGGGGAAAAGTTTTGCTTCAAGTTGTGGGGGGAAGAGAAACCATTTCAAAGTTAAATGCAAGAAAGTTCACACTGTTCACAACAGAGTCAGTTGGAAGATTCTGTAGTTTTTCTTAATTGTGTGAAATCTAGCAAAGCTTGTACATCTGCACAACTCATTTGTCAATGGAAAAATGGTAACAGTTTCAGTTAGAACACAGCAGCTGATGTGAATACAATCCTGTCAACTGCTTTGTGATGCAGCAAGAGAACAACTGTTACCACTAACAGAGGCTTGTTTATGTGGAATGGTACTAAGAATGACTCCACTGGGAGAAGTTACTATTAAACTGCTGAGTATCCTAAGACTGGGACAAATACACAATATAAGGTTTAACTGTTGTGAACAAATAGATTCACATAGTTTGCTGGGCACACAACACACTGCAGGATCTACAGTTTGTGACAGTCAACACAAAACAAATTTATTGCGAAGGAGGTTACTGACAGTGTTTCAGCATAATGAATCATTAACCTCTGATTAACCATCTAGGGTGGGTCCCTGGGTGAAGCTGTGTTTGCATATTATTGATCCGTAATATTCGTTTTTTTTTTTTCCCCCCCCAAGGCACTGCCGTGCAGAAAAATATACCATATTTCACTATTAAGGTACAACGGTAAAAGGTCAGAGCTTACAAAATCTAATGAACAGAGGTAATATTAATAACCAAAGTAGACAGAACCCGACTGAATGGGTTAACCAAATGGCTTGTTGTTGAAAAAGTCTGATCGGTTCTTTTAAGAATATGCATTGAGATCCTAGAAGCCCCTGAATAGAGAGGCTTTGCGCCGAGGGAGCATTCCAAGATTACCTAACTTTTGGTATGATTGAGGTATTGCCTGAACTCATATTTCCAAGATTTTCACAAAGGCTGGATATCTCAAGGAACATTCTGGCATAAATCAACACCTTGATGAGAAGTCTATTAAAAGAACTTACAACAATTATTACACCTTATGAGGGTAGGAATCAGATGTGAAGTCAAGATTACCAATTTGCTTGCAATGTAAGCCAATGAAAATTTTCTCAGAGCAATCTACACAAGCTCTTGAAGGCGTCTTCATGGTTGCATTCACATGTTACTGATGTGACATAGTTAATTGCATGTTGGTTGATCAAAACAGACAGCCAAGCAATTAAAGAACCATGAATCTCTGAAGCCCAAAGCACTGTAAAAATAGGTGTAAAGCAGACAAAGTGTCATATAAACTGAATGTTGATAAAGCTCAAGTGAAGAAAAGAAAGACAATTAGCCTTCATGTGATCACTCTATTACTGCTCTGAGGTGTTTGAACCTTGACCTACAAGCAAAAGGATTGAGACAATTACTAAACATCGATGGCCGATAATTGCTAAAGACTGTCCAGATAAGGTGGCAGATTTGCGGCAATGATATACAGTATCTAAGTCAAAGTTTCTCTTAACACCCCTCTCTTTCGGAAGATCCTCGTTCTTCATCCAATAAGCGAACTTAACACGTTAAGGACTGATTCACCAAAGTATCCTGGAGTCTGCTGAATGCCGAACTCAGCTTTCAAGACTTGTCGGTCTATAAAACTCCGAAAGATCCAGATTACTAATCTACTCCAATAACTCGACGCAACTACTGAAGATCCTGATGAGAATCTTTGTGTATTCAAAGTTGATATAGTACAGCTAATGGACCTTTAAATCTGTCCCCTCCTACAAAATAGAGGTCATCCAATAGATTTATGCTTCTAGACGCTCCAACTTGATCAATCAGAACAACGCATACGGTGCTCAAATTGAGAAGGAGCTCCCTAGCTGTTGTATATGGTCTGGATTGGAACGCTTGTGACCAGAGTACACTTATTCAGCGGTTCTACTACTTTTTTCAGTCATCATCAAATGCCAGCTCCATAAACCTTTGGAGGCCATGTCCTCATTCAATCCAATCTAGTTAGGTTTCACCTCCTCCACTCCCTGCAGCCCATATTAAGGGTTGCCAGCTACCAGCCACCCGAAATACCCCACTGAATCAAACAAGGGTTCCGATCTTCCTTTAGCGACATCACTGACCATACTTACTCTGCTATTGATAGATGTCATCGTCCATAAACTATGATAGGAGTTTAGTAGCACTGATAGGAGCTGATTTACTTGATTACCTACATACCAGTGGGGATGTCCTGGAACTGATTCAAAGCTTCCCGACTCTGGACAGCTAATCCTGACAATATAAGTTGAAGTCGACTTTGTATTAAAAAAAAAAAATGTAAGGGCTCTGTCAATGCATGAATCAGAGGTCTGGGAATATTACCATTCCCTGAGCCATACAGTCCCCTTAAACCTTTGCATCCATTCCAGTCGACCTCTGTTTCAAACCCCTGTTTCTTGGATCTAATAACAACAAAGAAAAATGCAATTCAAATCTTCTTAAACTCAACTGAGGCCTGTAGAAATCAATTTCATCTACACGTCTGCTCGATCTTGCAAGATGAAAGGTCTATGATGTACAGTCGGGTTTGCCTGTGTGGATCGGCATGATTTCTGAGAATACCGATAATAGACCTTCATCTACTTTGCAGGATAACAAGAAACGAAGGCATCTGATACTAAAGAATCCGTCACTGGAACACTCATCCAAGATTTAATTCACCTTGCGTCATAAAGTCTGTTACTGCTCCCTTATATTATAGAAGCGATTTTTAGTCCTGATTGGACAACTGAGAAGGGATATCCACTTGTAGTTTGAAGACCACTTGTCTACCTACACTAACAGCACCTGTTTTAGAGCATCGAATTGGTGTAGTGGCAATTCTGCAATCTTATGGATGTACTAAAGTTCTTGTTGTACCTATACTGACCAGTAAAACTTAGTAATTACGTCTGCACTGATGCTTCCCAAGACTTAAACCATTTCTGGTGGTTATGCAGCACAACTTCATTTAAACTTGCTAAGTCAAAAAGCCAATGATACCATGCAAAAATTTCCTGTGAACTCATGCCCATCTCTGATGAGAAAGAAGCTGGTCCAGAATTTTAAAGAGCATTTTAGGCACTCCATGCAACTTCAGTTATTCTCTATCCGAGTCTTTAAGGGTCATTGAATCACCAGTCAATGCAGAGTTTTCCTCTTCAACTAGCATACTAGCGTATTACTGATACTTTCATTCTGTACAAGAAACCGTTCATCACAGTTATGAGGTTCTGAGAATATTTCTTTGCAGAGTGACTTTTTCCCATCGGTGAATCGGTGAATGGCCACGTGTTACAATTTTGCCTCATGAGCTTGTCCTTTATTATTAATAAAATCGGCAGAGCCATGTCTACTTCCTCACCGTCCTTGACCTAACGTCTTACTAGAACAATTTCTGGAATTTCCTTGATGGATTCTTTCGTCTCCAAGCTTTCTTATCGTTGAAGGGACTTCTCCAATGGTTGTCATATGTCCCAGAACGACAAGGATTCTGACTAAGACCAAATGTTCATTTTGAGGGACCATGTTACCCTGAGTTGCCCATGGAATTCTCTTAATGCAATCATGCACTGTTTCCAATTGCTAACACGAGTCCACAGTTGTGATTTCCCAGAAAGTCCTAAGTACATCTGTTTTGAATTGCCCATTTTTCCAATCTCGCTTAGAAGTCTCATACCTTGTAACCACCAGTTCTGTGCATTGGGAGTCCTGGAAGAAGGGTAACTTCCTAATCTGAGGCTCCTCCACAAGGGTGATACCTTCTCTTCTATCTTTGTTCCCAAAGTCGGAGACTTTCCACCCAAGAGATCCTGCTGCACTGTGAAAAGCTTTGGATGAATTATCCTGAATGCTTTTAAATCCAAGGGTTTCCAGGTCGATTCATGTAGTTCCCCAACTTTGAGTATGTACCACGTGTACATCGAAGTTTAGGTCTTGTGTTCCCACTAGAGTTACTTCCTGGTATAGCTAACATCTTCTGGCCTCCCGAGGCTGCAGTACTTCCTGTATAGGTCCACTAGATGGCTGCATTAAACATGTCCGAGTCATTTCCAGCTTGTTTTCCGCCTTCGTGATGTATGCTTCAAAATATTTAACTGTATGACGCCAAGTCTGAATGCCACGTCATCGTTATATTGCTTAAGCAACATTTTTCTATATAAAACAGTAAAGATCAACATGTGGCAGCGATGTTTATTTCTACAGAATTCGAACTATTGGCTGCTGACACGTGGTGCTGGCGTCATAGACTACAGAGGGGTGAGGGGACGATAAAACGTCGAACCAGACACATTTCGTAAATGGAGACGACAGTTAGAACTATATATGCATGCAGCAGAGGTGGCCTCTAAACCTGATCCTGTTCGGGCGGCCATCATTCTACACTGTGCTGGACCTCAAGTGGTTGAAGTTTTTGATCAACTTGCAGAGGAAGGAGACCACTCTAATTCTAATAAAATTCTCGATTTGCTCCAGAACCATTGTAGCTCACGAAGCAATGAAGTATTACATACGTTCAGATTCTGGAACACACCTCTTCAAGATCCTTTTAATTCCTTTTTGACTGAGCTGAGAACTAAGGCAGATTTGTGCAACTTTAACGACAAGGATCGTATGATAAGAGACAAAATTGTCTTTACTGTTAACAAAAGGTTACAAGAGAAGCTCTTGAGAGAAGCTGACCTCGATCTAAAGAAAGCCATTCACATATGCAGAGTCTTCGAGCAAACTGAAAACGACATAAGAGAGATGAGTAATACAGTACAACCTTCTGAAGCAAGGGTTGAAAAGGTACAGAAAAAATCACTCAACCATAAACCTCCCAGGAGAGACACTGGGCATGCTGCTGGTAAAGCCTGTCAAAGTAACACTGACAGTGGGTACTTTGAACCTAGAAAGGAGTGTCATTACTGCGGACAGAAACATCTATTTATTAAGAAAAAGTGTCCTGCATGGGGGAAGTTTTGCTCAAACTGTGGGGGAAGAAACCATTTCAAAGTTAAATGCAAGAAAGTTCACACTGTTCACACAGAGTCAGTGGAAGATTCTGAAGTTTCTCTTAATTGTGTGAAGTCTAGCAAAGCTTGTACATCTGCACAACTGATTGTCAATGGAAAAATGGTAAAATTTTAGTTAGACACAGCAGCTGATGTGAATACAATCTGTCAACGCTTTGTGATGCAAGAACAATTGTTACCCACTAAACAGAGGCTTGTTATGTGGAATGGTACTAAGATGACTCCACTGGGAGAAGTTCTATTAACTGCTGAGAATCCTAAGACTGGGACAAAACACAATATAAGGTTTACTGTTGTGAAAAATAGATTCACATGTTTGCTGGGCAACAACACACTGCAGGATCTACAGTTTGTGACAGTCAACACAAACAAATTTATTGCTAAGGTGGTTACTGACAGTTCAGATAATGATCATAACTCTGATAACCATCTAGGTGTCCTGGGTGAAGCTGTGTTGCATATTGATCCTAATATTCGTCCAAAGGCACTGACATGCAGAAAAATACCATTTTCACTTAAGAGCAAGGTAAAATCAGAGCTTCAAAATCTAATGAACAGAGGTATATTAATACCAGTAGAGGAACCGACTGAATGGGTTAACCAAATGGCTGTTGTTGAAAAGTCTGATGGTTCCTTAAGAATATGCATTGATTCTAGACCACTGAATGAGGCTTTGCAGAGGGAGCATTACAGATTACCAACTTTGGATGATGTATTGCCTGAACTCAATAATGCCAAGATTTTCACAAAGCTGGATATCACGAAAGCATTCTGGCATATCAAACTTGATGAGAAGTCTAGTAAACTAACAACAATGATTACACCTTTTGGTAGGTTCAGATGGTGTAGACTACCATTTGGGTTAAATGTAAGCAGTGAAATTTTCCAGAGACATCTAGCACAAGATCTGGAGGGTCTACATGGTTGCATCAATGTTGCTGATGACATAGTTATTGCAGGTTGTGGATCAAACAGACAGCAAGCAATTAAGGACCATGATCTGAAGCTTAAAGCACTGAAACATAGGTGTAAAGAGAAAGGCATTAAACTGAATGACGCTAAAGCTCAAGAGAAGAAAGAAGAAATTACCTTCATGGGTCACCTTATTACTGCTCGAGGTGTTCAACCGGACAAGAAAAAGGTTGAGACAATACTAAACATACCCGTTGCTAAGGACTGTCATGAGGATCGCAGATTTTGCGGCATGATACAGTATCTAGCAAAGTTTCTCAACAATCTTTCAGAAGTTCTTCATCCAATAAGAGAACTTACACGTAAGGATACTCCATTTATCTGGTCTACTGAATGCGAACAAGCTTTCAAGAGAGTCAAGAAACTGATTACTTCTACTCCAGTACTCGCATACTATGATCCTGATGAATCTTTGTGTATTCAAGTTGATAGTAGCAGCTATGGACTTGGGGCTGTCCTCCTACAAAATGGTCATCCAATAGAGTTTGCTTCAAGAGCTCTAACTGAAACTGAACAGCGCTGGGCTCAAATTGAGAAGGAACTCTTAGCGGTTGTATATGGTTTGGAACGCTTTGACCAGTACACTTATGGAAGGAAAGTTACAGTCATCAACGACCATAAACCTTTGGCAGCCATCGTTAAGAAACCTCTGAGTCAAATTCCTCGAAGACTGCAGAATTTATTGATGCGCAGCCATCGATATGACTTTGAATTCCAATGGGTGCAAGGTTCCGATCTTCTTATAGCCGACACACTGTCCAGAGTTTGTATTCATAATGTCACTTTGGATTTCTCAACTGATAGAGAGAGCAATGCAGGAGCTGATGCACCTGTAAGATTACCTGAAATACCAGATGTGATGATGGAAAAGATTAAAGCTGAAACTCTCAAAGACAGCGTGCTGCAGAGGTTGAAGTCGACCATTTTGGATGGGTGGCCTAAAAGAAAGTCTGATGTACCAGCTGAGCTTATGCCTTATTTTGACATTCGTGACACTCTGACAACAGAACAAGACATAATACTTAAAGGAGAGCGTATTCTTATCCCAAAAGCACTGAGGCCTGAAATCAAGCAGCAGCTACACGCTGCTCATCTTGCAATTGACAGAATAATGCACCGGGTTAGAAGTTGCCTGTTTTGGATAGGCATGACGGCTGAGATTCGACAGATAGCTGACAGTTGTCCAGAATGTCAAGAAACGATGGCAAGGAATACTAAAGAACCTTTAAACCAACACTCAAGAGGCTTATCACCCTGGGAGAAAGTTGGCACTGACATTTTTATTATAGAAGGCCGATATTATTTAGTCCTGATTGACTACTTTTCCAACTTCATTGAAGTAGACATTCTACCTACAATGACAGCACAGTTAGTCATCAGGAAATTGAAGTCTCATTTTGCTCGTTATGGTGTTCCTAAAGTTATTGTATCTGACCAAGGTACTCAGTTTACGTCTGCACAGTTCAGATCATTTACTGCTAGATGGGGAATACTTCATGTTAAATCAGCACCAAATCACCATAAAGCAAATGGATTAGCTGAATCTGCAGTGAAACTCATCAAGGGTATGATGAGAAAGACTGTTCATAACAATACAAATGCATATGAGGCACTACTTGAACTTCGTAATACGCCGAGACGAGGGTTTGATCAAAGTCCAACCGAAATACTGTTCAACAGGAAACTGCGTACACTGATACCTTCTGCAGTGAAACCCGTTGCATCTCACAGTAGAGTTATTGAAAGTAGAGGCAAGAGAGACAGATCAGTGAAGAAGTATTATGATAAAACTGCTCATTATCTGCCCAAGTTGTCTCACCAGCCAGTCTACAATCAAGACCCTGAACAACCAAACTGGCAACCTGGAAGGATTGATAAGAGGCTCTCTGAAAGATCTTATCTCGTTGAAGGGGAGAATGGAGGTCAATATGTCAGAAACAGAATTCAACTAAGACCTAAAACAACACCTTTCACACCTAATCCCGACCACCTGGAAATTGATGTCTCCTCTCCAGTTCTACCCGAGCAACAGGTTGTTTTGCCAGACATGGAGAACACTAGTGAAGTGAACATTTCCAATCCTCTAGAAGTTGATCCTTCAACCCCAGCTACTTCTAGTCCTGGGAAGGCTGGCAAAGAACAGAAACATTCTCTCCTACCATCTTGCCCTAAAGTACCCCAAAAATATCGCAAGAAACCCTCTTTGATGAATGACTTTGTTCACTCATAAAGAAGGGGGGATGTTGATGTAGTATTTATGTATATAGTGTTTCGATGTTTAGTTTGTTTCCCACTAGAGTTACTTGCCCTTATGCTAACTCTTCTGTTTCCCGTCTTACTACTTCCTGCTTCTAAGATGGCTGATTAAACATGTCGAGTCATATCCAGTGTGTAAACATTTATTACACATAAGGGAGGGAAACCCGAGGCCTGTAAACAGTAAATTAATATGAAACAAATATAAAGGGATGTTATCAGGCACTCGCAGGAAATAAAGAAGTAGAACACCAGACAACAGAAAAACAACAGACATGAGTGGCTTACCCAGGATTTGAACACTGGACCTTCCGTGCGACAACCCCGCCTAGCCATGCAAGCGAATCACACTATCCGCCCTGCCATCTACGCATCATCAAAAAATGATGTTTCAATGGCAGGTCGGATAGTGTGATTCGCTTGCATGGCTAGGCGGGGTTGTCGCACGGAAGGTCCAGTGTTCAAATCCTGGGTAAGCCACTCATGTCTGTTGTTTTTCTTTTGTCTGGTGTTCTACTTCTTTATTTCCTGCGAGTGCCTGATAACATACCTTTATATTTGTTTCATATTAATTTACTTATCCAGTGTGTGTTCCGCCTTCGTGATTATGCTTCATAATATGTAATGTATGACAGCCAGCCATTAAACATGTCGAGTCATATCCAGTGTGTGTTCCACCTTCGTGATTATGCTTCATAATATGTAATGTATGACAGCCAGCCACGTCTCATTATATTTAGCAAGATTTACTATATAAAACAGTAACGATCAACAATCACGATACTCTTTATCTACTTTTCTTTTGAAGTGTATTAATTTAAAAAAAATAAAAGCTAGTGAAGTATTTTTTTTTTACTAATAAAAACAAACAGCAACGTTACACGTAGTTTGCCCCAGCGCACTTCGTACTCTGAACGTTTTCGTCTCACCCCGCTTCATTCAAATAAGGGTCTCTCGACCAATAAACTACTAATTTGCACACTGATTTCACAACTTTTAGGGGGAAAAGTGTCTCTTTGCAAACTCTAGAAAATAAAGTGTAAAACGTTGATATCTCGAAGTGAAGTTGAAATTTTACTAAATATGACATTTTAAATGGTGTTAAAATTCTTTGCAATGTTTGAGAAGATTTGGGAGCCATTTTCCTTTATTCGTGTGAAATTTTAAAGACTTCTGATATTTGGCGGTCGAGAGAATTGACTTTGAGTAAGTTCTGTATCGCTCAAGTTAGGCCTAGAATTTTAGCGAAGGATGGAGAGCGAGGCTGTTCCATTGGCCGTGATAACTCCCGATGTTGATCAAGATCGGGACTCCACTTATATTGGCTCATGTTCAAACATCATCACATCTTCTGATTTGAGGTTGACTATACGTAAGTATATCACTTATTAACAATGTATTGAAGATAGGAAACTCTTTACAGAGCGATACAACAGGAAGCAATCTGATCATCAGAAGCAGTCCCCCCATCCGACACGTGTTTTGGCCCCATTACTCCTTTACACTCTAAGGGGGGCGAGCCCACTTGGGTCATGACTCCCAAGCGTCTCAGCTTCCTGTTGTCTTGTATCGAAAATGAACCCATTTCACTTATGGTAGCAACTTTTAAATCCACAACGCCAACGTGGGGGCAGTTGTGAAAGTAACAAAGAGAAGACAAATTATTCCGTTCGTTCCGTCGCCCTTCACAACTAAGGACACACACTGAGACACTAGCGTGCACCCGACGAGCCTTAGCCCCAGCGCGCAGCAAGCCACTGAAATTCTGTACCTGACACTCCCTATAGTATACATCGCCTGTTGCCCCAGAGTCGCAGCCCTTTCACTAGTACACCAAAAAAACTCAGCGTTGTGGACTTAGAAGAATTTTGGTGTTTTCTGTACCACAGCGTTTATTGTCACGATTTCCATTGCCCATTGCGGTTGTTCCACAACCAGCCTGATGCCTTTTCGGCAGTTTCGCTAAGCCTCTTCAGTGCTCTTGTTCTAGACTGTCCATTCAGCCCCAACAGTTTCAATAAATCATACACTGATGCAGCCACAAGCCCTCTTGCGCCCACTTCAACCGCCATGACCCTTGCACTGAATCCATCATGTCTCAGATCCGCGGCCAGATCGCTATACTTGGCCGCTTTGAATAAATGTTGCTCGTCTAATCTGGATTCAAATGGCACGGTCAGTTCAATCAGTGTGACCTGAAGCGTTGCTGAAGAATGAAGCACTATATCCGACCGTCTCCGCGATTTTCTGATACTCTCTGGATATGCCCCCCGTCCAGGTAGGTCTACCGCCATCTCCCAGTCATTTGCACAGTCAAGAAGAGATGGTAAACTGCTACCAGGTTTACTCGGTTTGGGGTGTGCTGACTTTCCTGACCTCAGAAAGTATGTGTTTGCGGTGTCTGGCCGGACTTTGCTATTCGCTTTCATTCTTGCCTGATCTATTATCGCAGCAAGCTCATTTAGCACTTTGTTATGGCGCCAAGTGTATCGCCCTTGCCCTAATGCCACCTTACACGCTGAGAGCACGTGTTCAAGTGTCTGCCTCCCCTGGCACAGGGGGCACTGCTCATCATCCGACTTTCCCCATTTCACAAGGTTGGTGGCCGACGGCAGCAGGTCATACATTGATCTAACCACGAAGCTGAGCCTAAGAGGTGTCATATGCCATATATCATTCCATGTCAAGGACCTCTGCAGGGCTCCTTCCCATGTAGTCCATTGGCCTTGTTGGACTTGCTGCACTGCTTTTTGCAACTTCTTATCATTACAGCTCCTCGTATCTCCTGAACTACTATGTCTCTGCGCTCCCTGCTTGATGCCTTGGACCACCAGCGGTTGTCACCATGCCCAAATCCCCGTCTATTCGTTTGTGTGTATCCGATTACCTCTCTCAGTGTGAGTGACTTTTGGGCAGCATCAACAGTTTCTTCTACTCTCCACTTCCTTCCCGTTTTCAGTGTGGGCTGAATGGACTTAACCACGTCATCAGCTGACTCGCGTAGCATCATTGTAAGCCTTGCTTTTCCAACTTTATACTCTTCAACAACTGACTTGAAGGGAAGCAGAATTTTTGACTTTTTGTAGTACAGTGCTACATCCGACAGACCTGGTGGTACCCCTAGCCATTTTCTCATGAACTTGTTGACCTTCTGCTCCATAGCTTCCACTGTACTTGTGCTTATTTTATATATAAGCAGTGGCCACAGCAACTTCGGTATAAACATGAACTGGAGGCACCACAGTTTGAACTTTCCCAGGAGTCTGCTTTGGTCTATGATCTGTAGTCCTCTGTCTGCTATTTCTATTGTCTGTTGCACTGCCTTCGAGTCTTTTAAAGAGGCATCGTACACCCTGCCAAGACTTTTAACAGGTTTCTCAATGACAGTAGGGATTCTTTGGCTGGAAGCCGTGAATATGACCTCTGCTATCTTCCCTTTCCTGACTGATAGGCTTCTCGACTTCTTGGGTTTGAAGCTCATTCTGCACCAGCTGACTAGTTCATCCAGGCGTGCTAACATCCTCCGGGCCTGATGTTCATCTGATGTCAGAATTGTTGTGTCATCCATGAATGCTTTGAGCGGTGGCATGTGACACATTCCACCGAGCTTCGGGCCTATAGCCATTCCTTCGGCCGCATTGAGGATTACCTGCATAGCCATGACGAATAGTATCGGAGAGATTGTACATCCCATCGCAATTCCAACTTCAAGGCCAATCCACTTCGTTGTGAACTCTCTGGTTGAAAATCTGACAGAAAACCCTGCGAAATACAGCTTCAGCATTGCTGCAATCTCTTGTGGAACATGATACATGTGATGTGATAAGAGGTTTTGATGTTACTAATTAAAGGATATCCTGGACAAATAGATGTATCAGAGGATACCAGGATAGTGCCAGATAAGAAACTGGTCGTATAAAAAATACCCCCTTCTCTGAAAAGAGCAAGGGTGTATAGACAATCAAAGTGAGGTCCAGCTATGTAAGTTTCCAGAGTAAAAAAATGATGATGATGAAGTTCTCTGGGTCCCTATCGACTACCCCTTGAGATCTCACCAAGAGTAGGTTATCTGTGTGGTGTTAGTTGGCAAAGTGTCTAGGGTAATGTATTCTAACAGTTATGAATTTCAAAACTGAACTTTAACTTTAATGAAATTTAATTAAGAAAGACTGTCTGAAATTTTATATACACTTTAATGTTCCTGTACCTCAATCTTGTTGGGTCAGGAATTCTCAAAATCAAGAAAATGTTATTTACATAATAAAATAAATATTTTGGAAACTCTGTCCCATTTCTGTAAAAGATGTCACTAGAATTACTACACCCACAGTCCTTGTTCCTAAGATTGATACTACTACTAATCCTACACTGTAAGGTCTGCTATTATCATCACTCCAAGATGGTAAGATTTATTTGGTGAAATTAGGTTTTGGATGAGTTGACATTTGCCTTCTTAAAGGACTTATCTTTATACAGTTACTGCTGCTGTTCTTGAACCAGTATAGTCAGGATCGCCAACGTTGTGACTCCTGGCTGAAGATAAGGGATCTAGCTCCAAGTTTTAGCATGAGCACTCAACTCCCACACGTTCATCTTCTCAGGTTACTGCAGCAACGAGATAACTTCGTAATACAACCTGGAATAAGAAGGACAATCCATCCCATGTAGAGCCTGTCTCTATCAATTTCACCCCTAATCAATATTAAAACTTATCTCGGTCAGCCATTTGTGCTAACAAGTCGCACCAGACCTTAAATTCCGTTGTCTACAATCAGTTTTGTGTAATCATTCTTCTTCAGTGTTGATTCAACGTTAATGTCCCTCATTCATGTTTGTCTTCCATACAATAATCATGGTGGGTACAATATAGCATGTGACCTGTTGATTACTTCATTTTAACCTTCCCTATAGGTTTTCACATGTTATTTAAACAGTGTGTCACTCCAAAAAAAAAATATCAATTTATTAATACTACACTTACAGTCGCAAATTTGTATTGCCAATTTGCAAACATTTTACACATTTTTCACTCCGAATAAGCCTGCCCTATACACATTAGGTCGTCGTGACATAACACATCCTGTCGGCAGTATCCGAAAAAAAATGGCACACACAGCCTGTTAATAAAATATGCCAATAAAATTATCTGTCTTACCCTCAAGTAAAGAAATTCACACACACGAGCTGACTGGCCGTAAAAGGGTTCTAGCACTGAGCTCGCAGTTTATTGGGCAAAGGTTTTGTCCTTCTGTCTCTTTTAGTAAATGTCAGCTCGGCATGGATTTTTAGTTTTCAATGGCGGAACTTACAAGAAGTTGTTACTTTTTATCAAACTACACCAAACCAATCAGAGGACGAGTCAAAAAGTTAACTATTTTTTGAGACTATAAACTTGAGCAGTTCTAAGCGTGTTTGTCTAATCTGATCAAATTTTATTATTATAAATTTTAGTTATGTGTGGACCGATTTTAATTATTAAAAGTGATAATTAAAAGGCCAATTTCTCTCTATCGTTCTATATAGTTTTCCTTTAGTTAGTCCTTTGCATTTCCATCTGGGTAATTTTTAAGTAATTAAATGTGACTTAACCCTGATATGAAAATATCACTAAATTAAATTTTTCTAAGTTAAGATAATTTTATTATGAGGGAATCTTTATGTTTATGTGTTAAGCAATATCAGCGCTATAATTCAAGATATCCCTTTCATTTTAATTATCTTTAGTTATTTAGAAATAAATTATTTAAGTTCAGTCAAAAACACAAAATAGGCATTATTTCCACGTCAACCAAAATTTTTCTTGTCCCTACAAGAAAAGGAAACGATTTGATTGGTTGTTAAAAGGGTACTATGCTCTTTGATAAATTGTGGGTGGGTGTTAAATTTTGACTTGTTTCTTGCAAAATATTCAAATACACTAGATAAATTGTCGGCGGTAAATTTGACTGGGCCCTCAGACAAATTTCAAATACTGTCGTTTTTATAGATTTAAAAATACGTTAGTTAGTTTTTAAGCGGGGAATTTGAGCGTGTTGTTATACAGATTCACTTCACTACACACTTCAAATGTAAAATTTACAATAGTTTTAATATTATTTAGCAATTTAACACGATCGCACAGTTTTTGTGTAACAGCGTGGATTGAATTGTTATCACCACTTTAGACATTAGCACATCAATCTATTTTTTTCAAGAGCTTGAAAAGCTAAGAAAGTTACCAATTTGAATAAAAAATGCATGTTTTGATTAATTGGTAATTAAATGAAGGTTTCTTTTGCTACATAATAGGGTGAATTATGATCTCAAAAGCGAATGATATCGCAAGGCCCAATGCCAATAGCCGACATATTGAGTCAAGGCTAGGAAACCGGAAAATACCATAACTAAAGTAGCTGTCGGTGTACTGAAATGTCCGGACTAGCAGGCACTAGTTGATAGTCTTACCTCGAACATAAATATATATATAAACAGCTTTCATGAAATGCACTTTAAATAGTTCAGACTCACGTATTCATGTTAATTAATGTACATCTTAATTTAAGCTGGCTGTGCACTTTTCAAGTTTTAAGGTTAGTCCTGATTTTCAATGCAATACATGTGTGTGTATATATATATATATATATATATATATATATATATATATATATATATATATATATATATATATATATATATATATATATATATATATATATATATATATATATATATATATATAATATATATATATATATATATATATATATATATATATATATATACATATATATACATATATATATATATATATATATATATATATATATATATATATATATAATTATAATAATAATGATAATAGTACATGTAATGCTCTATACATAAAAGAAAATTTCACTTCTAGAATTTTACTGTTGCACTTGCAGATGACTCATACTACGATGGTATAAAAAACCATTTTTTAATGACTGGGAAGGGCCGCCGTCCAAAGGTGCCAACTGTCACACTGACAAACAAGGTCCTTGAACAACTTTATTATCTGAAGGAGGATGGGAATGCAACATGGCTTGAGGTAGACTGCGTGTAGTTTTTTTTTTCTTTTTCATAAAGCTACAGACCACAAAGTAACACACTACAAACAGATAAAAAGTGAAATGGAGAAGAGGGAGGAGCAGATAAAATAGAAGTAGAGAATGCAAGAGTGACGACGAAGAACCCAATAAGTGTGAATAAGTTTATAAGATGATTAGGAAACATGAATGAATTCATCATTTTTTTGTTTGTCCACATGTTCAAACCTTTGAACCCATGTAGACTAATGTTCATACTCATCATCTATCCATCCATCTAGTGACTGCATGGTTCCTCAAGCTTTTTCCAGCGCAACCTGTCTTTTAAGGACATTTCCAAGCATTGCAATGACATTTTTAAACGTCAGATCGCAGATGTTTTAGAAGGAGGGCCATTCAGTGGACACATTGATGAAGCTGTTAAAAAAACGCTTGATACCTGTCCGCTTACAAATCTCATTGGAGAGAGAATGTTTGGTGATTTTGACTTTAACATTCACAAGCGAAGAAATGCATCCACTCATCTCCATTCAACATTAAATATGTCGAAACACAACAAAACAGCGTTGTGGTTGAAGAAGCAGAGTTTTGTAAAAACCCGTAAATTGCTTTCTGCAGCAAGAAAACATAGACTGCAATGGAAGAAACGGAGTACTATGTCAGAGAGGGCAGTCAAAGAAAAAATTAAACAGCGAATAACTGACAACAATAAAAGGAAAAAAGAGAAAGATATTAAAAATGCAGAGAAGAAGTTAGAGTTATATAACACAATCATAAGCCAAGGGGGTCTGTGCACCACAAAGGAGGATGTAGATAACATTTGTAAAGGACGAAATGACCTTAGAAATCTTAAGGCTCATTTAAGATACAGAAAATTAATATTGAATGATAAGGACATTAAACTATCAGGAAATATCAAGGAATTGTATTTTGGACTTCTGAAGCATTTAGGTTTTGAGGCTTCATTGCCGTCTTGCAGGTAAAGAGTGCACCATGATCATTCTCCTCAAGTTTAAAAATGTCTTTTTAAATGCTAATAACCAGTTGTTTTAAAAAAATATAGCGTTTAGATGTTGTTAATTATTGTTTAGATGTTGTTAATTATTGCCTACAAATTTTTTCTAATGAAATATGGACAGTATCTTAAAAGAAAATTTGTTCTTCATTTCACATTTTTTTTTCCCACTGCGACAAATTGGCCTGTGGACACAATTTAAAAAATTATACAAGAACAAATAGATGTTTAAATCCTCTGAAAAAAAAAGAGATATTTGTGTAATATGCAGTTTATTATGTACAAATTTAAAGCTTGTAACTTTTATACTTTTTGAAATATGATGTTGTAAATACTGACTTTCATTCAAAAAACTATATTTTTAGGTAATGTGTTTTGCAGATTTGCAATTTGTGGTCTCAAATATAGTGATAATTATTCATGATGTAGCCATAAAGTTTTCTTTGTGTGATCAGTATATTTCAGACTATATGCTGTTTGTCAGAGAAAGCTGTAAGATTATATTTAAGAAGAAGGCAGTGTTCTGAAGTTGGTGTGATGTATCTTTTTCAATGTTGCGAAGTCCCCAAACTTTTTAAAACGCTATAACTTTGTTATTTGTTGTCCTATTTTAAAAAATAAAGTACCAAATTTCATGGTTTTCCAAGAGCTTCCAAACTACATTGTTTTATCTGGTGTTTCTGTGCAAACAAAAATCACTTTGTGGTACCTACAATAACGGTCAGCTGTTAAGTGCTCGCTCTCCACCCATCACTTCTTCAAAACAACAACAACAACAACAACAACAACAACAACAGTGGGAGGACCTAAGGGTCTTTTAAATTTGGACATGCGCACTAATGAACTTAGATGCCAATGACGGTTCTGCTCTTTCTTATGGGTTGGTTCTTTTCACTCTGCTCACGCTCGTCCTGGTCAAGGTTGTCGGGTGTAGCTCATTTCCCAGAAATGTCAAGGACAGTCTACCAAGTGGGTCCTTCGTCTTAAAGCTTAGGCCACTGTTTCCTTCTTGTTCCAGAGATAGTACTTTCTGCTGATACCACCAATAACTATGGTTAAAAGAATAGAACGAAACGTTCTTCTGATTTTGGCGTTTTCCACCCCATAGTTATGGGTTCCTATCTTCCCATATCAACATCTCAATTACTCAGACTTCACCTGGATGAGAATTAAATTTAATCCCTCGGCATAAAACCTTCTTTACATTTAAATAGAATAGCTTTCATAGTTACTTTATATTTAAATGAAAAGGTTAATAAAAGCAGATAGAGTCTGTTTTCATATAAATCTCCACTGAGTGAAAAGTGTTCACAATATAAATTGAATATGTTTTCATTTAAGTTTACACTGATTGGTAATACGATGTCCGATGCACTTGTGTACAAACTTACAGACAGATCGGAAAACTCATACAACAGCGTGTTCAAAAATGTGTAACCATCATTACTTTAATCATAAAGTACTCTTGTCATAACAAGTACAAGACAATTGAAAGCACATAATAAAACTCCGTACCACAAATGATACCGGAATTAAAAACCCTGTCGTAGATAGAGAAACAATGATCGATAAGGCGACGCACCCGTTTTGTCACTTTCCACTCTTTGTCCCCCAGTTATTCTTCTCAGGTGTGTTTTTTTGTATACCCTTTAGGTGTTCCAGAAACAAGGGGCTTCACTTGTTTCTTAATGCTATGAAACAGGGTTGCCGAAATGGTGGTGTCTAGATCTCCATTGCCAGGATAAGTCATGATGATTTTGTTTGTGTGTGTTCACACCACTATTCATAAATTATTCAACAACGTAATTAGATTGTTAAATACAAGTCCAAATGTTCTAAACATACATTACATGCAAGCACTGAAACACAATGAGTGCCATATACAATGTATCCCTTTCAATAACAGTCAAAGGATATAGAACGAAAACAACAATTTTGAATTATATTCCCTTTAATAAATATTATA